>NW_019290845.1:4003-104840 GCF_000500325.1 Leptinotarsa decemlineata | reverse complement strand
ACCAAAATCCTTCAAAAACTTTTTTTAGAGGTGATTCCGAATCGAATGAGCTATCACTCATACTTTTAGGACCTTCATCTCTATTTTTCATGTTTTTGAACTGTCACCATACGAACGCCATACGAACGACAACTCTCAGAAGTGAAAAACTTGTGTGAGCTAAGGACTAACGAGGTGTTACCTTTTAACGTATGATCCCTAACACGGTTGCAGAATCATTCCACTTCAAGCAGATAAATTATCTCGAGAAAAATATCTAGTCGAGGCGGGAATCAAACCCACGGTCTTCAGATCGTGAGTCGGGCGCACTACCACCGCGGCCAACTTGTTGATTAGAATACAGTCTGTTTCTATCTGGAAGTAACTTATATGCATCATATACATGTCTTTGAAAAAGTTTCATTTCGAACTTTATTGCTTTCTTTCTACCTTTGAAAGTTTTCTAAAACTTTTTGTACAAAGATGGAGATATTTTTTTTTCTATATTCCAATTTTTATTGTACCAAAAAGGTAACGATTCCAGCTTTAAAAAATTGTAATGCTCATAGTTATAATATTCATGAAAAAAAATTTTTCATGAACCATTCTCAAGGTTATAAACATGTGAAAGTTTACATTTTGTGAATAACATTTCGAAAAAGTATATTCAATATTATGCATCAATACTTTCTATAGTCTGGATCTATTGAATTGCTTCGGAAATCAGGCGTCTACTTCCATGCGGTTTTTGATGGTTCAAAACGTATTGAAAAGGTCAAAAAGCTCGAAAATTAGGTATCTCATGATTTGAATGATCGACCAAAGTTTTCATTTTCGAGGTCTGTTCTTTGCTTTTGCCCAACCAAAACGACCCTTTTTTTGGATCGGATCGTCACGTGTGATGAAAAAAGGATCCTCCACGAAAACAGGAGACGTTCAGGGCAGTGGTTGGATACCGATGAGCCACCCAGGCACTACCCAAAGACTAAAACCCACCAAAAAAAGACCATGGTAAATATATGATGATCAGCGGGTCAAACCACCACAGCAGAGTCCTATGGTGAGGTATTCCGAAAAATGTATCAGCAGCAGTCGGCACTAGTCAACAGATAGGCCCGATGCTGCACCACGACAACGTCCGTCCGCACGTTTCCCAAATCACCATCCGACCTTTCGGTAACCGACTACCATTTAACATTTCTGGAATTTCAATACGTACCTGGTTACTATTGTACTATTTACTTTTGTTTTTTACAAATCTGAAACAGTTTATACGAGGTGTACATTGGCAATCTCTGTATACATTTTGTAGACGAAAAAGAGACTTAAATTTTTGATAAATTCAAAACCGCTTCCTTAATACAAACCAATGGCGGTTCATCTTTCAACTGCATCATCGAGCAGTGAATGCAGTTCAATTCGACCTGCAGGTCGTACGTATAGCTCCAAACCAACGATCGGCGTGGCCGCACCAGCCCTGGTGACGGTAGTCGACCGAGTTATTTCTACTCTATACTTACCTGATAATCATCGTAATTTAAAGCAGTTTGCCAACGGAAGTTTTATACTCTTACCGAGTTGCCACCGGCGAGAAACTTTTAAGTAGTCTGCGAAATTACGGAACAATATAGCAAATTACGAACGTTTGCGTATTTTCAGGTTAATGGGAAATTATTCAGTCGGATCTTGTCAATCTGTTGCAGATCAAACTTTCTTTTTTGATACTTGCCGGAATTTTTGTGAGTCATCTATCATTTCGCAATGAAGGTATACCTACATGAAAATAAATTTTGGAACTAGTAGCGCTGCTAGTAAGTACTTCAGGAAAAANATGGCACCAATCTGGTAAACAACTCCTAACCAAGTATTTATAACAATGGATATTTAGCACCTCACGCTTTTTTACAACAAAATTGATTTTTTTGTGAATAGATTTATTCTGATTACAGACTTATTAACAGTCATTAGTTACATCAAGCTATAGGACTTATTATTGATGTTGAACACACTCTTAAATCAGTTTCGAATTATTATTTTTTAGTTTGTGTTGTTGAAAAAGCTTGTATTTTAGTTTTTTAAACTATTATTTATTTTCCACTTTTCAGTTTGGCTTGTTATTTCAAGCCCATTTCTTTTAATATGAAATATATCGGGTGATTCTCTACGGTGGCTCACCCCTATAACTTTTTTGTTATTGGAGATAGAAAAACTATATTTGGCGTACTTCCGGTTTGACCGGAAATGAGTAGAAATGATAGGGAATACGTATAATTTGTTATTAGGTATGATCGTTTCTTGTAATTATTCAGAAAAATAGGGAAAATAAAGTGAAAGTGTGTGGCATCAAATTATTAATAAGAAAATGATCTTGCACAAAAAGCCGACGAGCCACCCCCTTTCCATCTGAAAAAATCAAGTTAACTGGAAAAATTGATAATTGTGACTGTGAAATAATTCTTAAAACGACTGTGAAGTTATAAGCCTCAAAGTCGTAGTTTCTCCATGTTACTTGATCAATATTGAAACGATTTACACGATCCATGGCATTGTAGATCAAAAAATGAAAATTGGAATAAAAATTATTTTATTGGTTAAATATTGACAAGTGAATTATTGTTGGATTTGAAATGTCATTCTCGATCGAAATAAGTAAAAATTATAGGATGTCCCATTTAAAAATCGAAAGTTGGGGTCATTTCGGGTCAAACCGGAAGTAAGGCAAAGCAAGTGAATATGTCAAAAAATGTAAATTGAACTATAATACACAACTCCCAAATTTCGTTTTTCTATCTCCAATAATAAAAAAGTTATAGGGGTGAGCCACCTTAGAGAATCAGCCGGTATATGCATGCACATACAGTGTTATTGTCTCACTTGCTATCACACAGAGAATGTGTGAGGAAATTATTTAATCCTGGCGATTCTGATCAGGATAATGAGACAAACTTATGAAATTATTGTCGTGTCATCGATTCTTAATAAGAGTACAAAGTTTTGAAAAAATCTGTCCGTTTAAATTAGCCAAAATCGAGTCCAAAATAGTCGGTTAAAAACTAACAAACATGCAAGTGAAGCAAATAAAAGCGTGTGTAAAACGAGTTATTGCAAAGATTCCTAAATCATTTCGTCCGCCATTACAATTTCGTACATGATGTTGTTCAAGTAAAAAGTATTTATTAAGTTGCAAAAACCATTTTAATTCATAGGTGACATCTTGGTAAGATATTTTGCTACATAGTCGGCTCACATGCTGGGGTAGGTCCAAAGTGAGTGCGTCTTCCTTCTGGAATAACCTCTAAGGCAGTCATAATGGCATGCTGAATATAATCCAGTTGATTGGTTGATATTGAGATTTCGGATGTTCAAAGAGCAAGATTCTCACCTTGAAAACCGCAGCAACTTTTCCATTGAGTGCATATGTGAGTCATCTGTACATGAAGAAATCATCGTTTGAGCATAAGCGTTTGCTGACCTGTTCAGGGGGAGTTTGTTTCCTCTCTGGATGCAGATTCTGCTGCCCAAAAATTCGGTGCAAGACAGATTCATAACCATATGTAGAAGGTTTGTCCTGGTTTTAACATCTGAAACTGTTTGGAAACTGCGCAAGACTTGATGCGTACAAGCTAAAAATCTCAAACAATCCGAAACAGTCTCAGACACTTGGTTAAACCAGAACGCATTTTGAGGAGACCACTGCGCCACCTATCGTATATACGAAGAGATGAAGACGAGAAAATACTGATATTTATGTCCATTTTGTTATGTAACGTATCCTTGTAGTCAGTTCAAATGTTATCTAACCTCAATCATCAATTATTTAGATGAAATAAATAAAAAAAACATCCTAGAAAATATCCCAAACAAATTTCCACATGAATGCGCATGAGCAACGGGAATAGTTCTCAACAGTTCCACTTCGAGAGCAAGAAAGATTCGGAAAGGTTCTAGGCAGTTTAGGATCATTTCGCAGTTGAAACCAGAACAGAGAATTAATCAATCCGAACTTATCCTCAATAAATCAAAACGCTCTATATCAACTGCGCATGATCCTGAATTTCGTAAAACTAGAACAAACCTAGAGTAAATGAAATAAAACATAATTTCTTTAGAGTCTAAGAAAATTTGACTGATTTCAGCATCGTTATGCTGTACAGTATAATGCTAATTTTCTCTAAAATAAGATTTTGATATGTAAGCGAAAACTATTTGCTGTTACAGTCTTTGAATTGCATTTTTACCCTAAAAGGTTACCCTGTTTCCTTTCATCATGAGATGAACTTCATTAAGTATGTTACCAGAGGCATAAAAATATATTAACAATTTTGCATTCAAAGACTTTGTTGAGGAGAATAAAATAAATGAACGTACATGTCTTAATTAAACTAATTAGACATATCTTGTGAATTTTTCAATATTGTTGTTGTAATGTAGGAATATAAATGACTTTCAATTATGAGACAGCAGAACTTTCGAAAATGATGAAGGGAAAGGATTTTTACAGATACATACATTATTTGCATAGTGGTAGACTATATCTTCAAGGAGGTATTTCTGTAATGAAACTGTGTTATACGGATAAGAATCCACGCCTCAATCATAAAAATGGGTTCCTGTCTGTTAAACTGAATCAGTTCAACGGCTAATTTGTTGCCTCCAAGGAACAACTTCAAAAGTATTTAGACTTGTGCGAAGTAAGGGCTGTGAACATCATATTATTGATTTCATAAGTGGAACTTACCAACCATCTGACTACCTACTGACAGTATACAAGTATATTAAGAATTGAACTCAATTCTTCTACGAATATACATTTTCAGAAAAAATACTTCGAGAAGTATTAATATAATAATTTTATCATTTTTATACATATCGCGAAAACAATCTATCTGCTCAATCTGGTTCAAATTTCACGGAGATATGTTGTAGATTGCTCAAGTACTGATGCTAAGTTCTAAGCACAATACGCGTATTTTATTCAATCGGTAATGTATCAGTGGATAGTCAATAGGTCTTTCTCACCCAGTGTGTGAAGAATATCCGCGTAACTGACATGTGTTCATCACACATTGAGCATCAAATAGGATATGAAGACTATTGGTAACAAAAACTCTGGAAAATCTTCCAGCTTGCAGCATCTGGGTGCCAAAACATATTTTTACTTTGGAATGGAATAACGCTAATCAGAAGCACGATAAAGAACTTTCCCCACTTCTTTGCAAAACGATCTGACCAACGGAATTGTTGCTTACTCTGCTCCTTTGGAGTAGTGAAAGGCACTCAGAAGAAGCAGCACCAACTCGACAGCCAAACTTTATTTTATCATGTTATGCATATAATAATACCTTTACGAGTATGGAATGGAACCTGAAGTACCAGTTACTGTTCTGTTCAATCCGACGGAGATTATATGAACAGTAATGCAAGTGAAATTAAAGTATAAGAATATCATGCAGTAGTGATAAACTAAGTAGAATTCTGAGGCTAATACACATTCATCATTAAAATCAACTTATGGAGGAGATAGAGTTGAGTTGATAACATTTTGCACAGTTTTACAGAAAAGACCAATATATTTAATGGGTTTCAATCCTCATTTGATTTCAAATCGTTATTAGTGAACCAGCTTTCTGTCTTTTGATTATCTATATAGGTTCCATGTATCTATCACCTTCCTGATGTCGTTTACGTATACCGATATTACAAAAACAGTAGATCCCAGGATAGATCCCTGATCATACCCTACGTATGTAAACACTTTTTTCATTGAAGTCAGATATAAATAAAAGAATATAAAGTTTGAATCCCAAATCGTCCGTTCCACGATTAAACTGTTCCCGTCAACAAGGAGGCCATTTCTTTAGCAAAGGTATAACTGATTCTGAAATCATCGATTCTCAATTAGCCTTTTTCTTGAGAATAGTACAGCGAACGTGTCACGAGAGGCAGCACTAGTAGTAGGGACAAACATAAACTATTCACATGTAAAACAGTGTTATTCACGTAATATTAATTTATTATTTATAACCTCAATCGTTTATTAAATCATATTCATTTATTATATTTAATTAAATTTATTTCATTACCATCTATATTTGATTCATATTTGACTCGGAAATAAATCTGAAATCAATAATTATTTTCAATTTCATTTATTACAGTTTGAATCTACCGCTACTCTTTTACTAGAGTCTGTATACTAACCTGTATATTAATTCCCTTTCTTTCCAGTTACTTTGAAATTATGGCATGCAAGCCAACGTTTTAATGTTATAACATTGTTATCCCTTACAGTTGCAAATTTTAGTTTGCTCCAGGAACATTTTCTTCTGTTGAAAACATTATTTTTCAATTGTACTTTACCATATATGTTTATATGAGGATTAGGCAGTGTTTGTCCCTACCGAACTACTAGCGCTGCTAGCGAGTGATTTTTCGTACTTCAGGAAAAAGGTTCATTGATACACTCATATTGAAAAAAAAAGTCAATAAAATATGTCACTTTATGAAATACCTGAAGACTTCATTCAAGGTGGGTTCAGGAAATACTTGCAATATCTATTTATTCACAATCCATTCAATAAATTGAAAAATAAATAGAGCATTACTAATTGGTTCAAATAAAATGAAGCTAACGTAAAGTTAACGCCTTTACAATAAATATAATTCATAGTTTCCGCATGAATTGGTAGAATATATAACATTTCATGATTTTTTTTATTTTCGTCACTTGAATAGTTACATTGCCGTTCTTTGTCAAAGACTTGTTTCTATTCTACATATCTAGATATGATTATATTAACGACATTTCTCAAAAATGGAATTCGAAAATTAATAACAGACGGTGTTGAAATGATTATGATAATTTTAATGGTTGCTTTCATGATTTTTCAAATTGATAGGTTATGAGTCACGAGATTAGTGATAGATAATAACATTTACAGTATTTACCGCGATTATGAAAACTTTTCATTGGGAAATAGCTTCTCAACATGTAAGATATGAATGTTACCATTGGTAGCATTTGAATTAATTACTTCTGTAAATTCTTCGAGTATGTTTGGAGTGTGTTTTCAGAGATATACCAAATTGACAATTTTAACCCAATGGTGAAACTAGCAGGTAGGTATTTGAGGAGTAAAGTGAATGTTTGTTTGAAGGTGATTGACAATGTTTCATGATGAATTTCACTAGTTCGGACTTCCATTGTCTACTATATAAAATCATTTGAAATCCATGAAACACCTAAAAGTTTAGGTGTTTCAGGGATTTCAAATCGTTTCATATATCAGTAGACAATGGAAGTCCGAACTAGTGAAATTCAAAGTGAATTATGTTAATCCATTTGCAAACAAAGGTATATACCGGTATGTAATGTTGTATTTTGTACACATAATTTTCATTTTTGACTCTTTTCAGCTTATGTCGTTGAGCGATTTTCGGCCAATTTCTCTCCACGAATTCATATTGAACCAAAGCGCGGCCGAAACAGCCAAAAAAATTAACCAGTCATTTGGCTGTTCGATTTTGGTTTGCGAAATTTCGTTCCCCTAGATTTTAACCTCAAAATTAAGCCCCGAAGTGGTCGACCTACAGAAATTCAGGACGAGAATTTGAGGACCTTGGTGAAGTCTGACCCATCACAAACGGTGCGTAGGAAAGCGAAAGAACTGGGCATCAGCTCCCATGCGGTTTTTGATAATTCACAACGTATTGGAGAGGTCAAAAAGCTCGAAAAGTGTTGCCCCACGGTTTGAACTATCGACAGAAATTGTCACGATTCTAGGTCTGCTTTTCTATACTTTTGTGCAGCCAAAACAATTCTATTTTGGATCGGGTCGTCACGTGTGATGAAAAGTGGATTCGTTCAGGACAGTGGTTGGTCACCAATGAGCCTCTCAGGTACTTCCTTAGGGCAAAAACCCACCAAAGAAGACCATGGTTACTGTATGGTGGTCAACGGCATGTTGCACAAATCACTGTCCGGAAATTTAATGAATTGAGCGTTCTGTCTCACTCACCATACTCCCCAGACCTCTCTCCAACAGAATACCATATTTTTAATCACTTCGATACCTTTTTTAACGATAGAACCTTCGCCAATCAAGCCCAGGCAAAAACCGCCTTCGTTTACTCCATCGAATTCAGAGCACCAAATTTTTATGCTAACGGAATTAATTGACTTGTGTTACGTTGGCAAAAGTGTACTAATTCAATTTTCGATTAGATTGCAAGTATTAATTGAGATATTACAGTTCAAAGTAGACTCATGAAAACGGACACAACTTTTGATAAAACCAATAGTTTAGGACGACATTCCGAAGCATTTCCGGCGCAATATTCCAAAATTCATCTATAATGTGTTGAAAATATATATATCATCTGAATATACTGATTGAGTTTCATAAACCGTTGTCACTGATATCATGAAATATCTGACGGGTCTAAATCTGGTAACACTGCAGGCCATTCCGCTAGTTCTCACAGAGTAATCCATTCACCAGAAATGATATTCAAATTTTGGGGGAAAACAGGTGTCCAATCTTACTGAAATGTAAACTCGCACTGTAATAGTCACCATGTTGAATGTCTGTCAGTTTCGACGTCAATATCAAGAATGTCAGCAAATGGAATGCTAAGAATTTATCACTTCAACTTCAAAAGGAAGATGACAAAAACTGTGTTTTTCATTACAAGCATCGAATCCCAAGTCTTCCATTGTGAATAAACAAGCGAATAAATTCCACATAAACACTGTGTTGATTAGTCAATGCACAATTAGTCTTGAATTTCTTAGATGTTGAATCCTAAAAAGTAGGTTGTGTTGAGGAAAGAATTGATTCCTGGATTAGTAGGTAGGTAGTAGAAAGTAGCTCTGTTAGGCAAAGCCAGTCATTCCTGCTGTAATATAACAATTATTTGGTAAAATAACTCGAAGAATGCACGGTACAGTCAAAAGCAAACACATATGGGCAAAATCTGGTTGCCGAAATATGTATGGAGTCACCAACAGGATCCAACAGCACATTTGGGATTTCAGTTAAAAAATCTAGCATTCCTAGGAAACAAGTAATGTGACCACAAAGACATTTGTAGCTACCTGCGTGATATCTGGATCTGATATAATACTGAAATATATTTCCGAGTGTGTTTGATTTAAATCGGAAAATGCTGACATAATATTCAAAAAAAGGAGCAAACAGAGGACAGGTATTTCTGGCTATAATTCTCATAAAAGCGGTGCAGTCAACTGCCAGATGGACAACACTTGGTTGCCAAAAACAGGAAACACCACATATGCACGAGGTCACCAACAGGCCACGTAAGCAACTATAGCTACCTATGTGTCATCCGGATTCAGAACATAAATACTGAAAGATATTAACGAGTGTGTTTAATCTAAACAAAAAAAACCGCGGCAAAGCATTCAAAAAAGGGGTCAAACAATGGAAATATATTTATGGCTATTGGCCTGTGCAGCCTCGTGGACTGCATCACCGGAATCAACTGCCAGAAAGAGCTTATGACTAGTTGGAATTAATTTTGTTTATTCGGGATACTCAGACGGTTCACTCCGTCTGAAATGACGTTTCCGGTACTGACGAGGAGTAGTAATGGTGGTCGTCCCGACCAAATGAAATTAATTTTTGCTTCTCATATATAGGAAGTTACTTGCGATGAAAAATGGAATAGGTTGCACAGGTGCCTCATTGATATATTATTTCTTCAAGGAAATCTTCAAAAGCTTCCTCTAGTAATTGTTCAATTAGCAAATATTTAAAATGGAATGTTTATAAAGCTAGACTACAAAACATATAGGAGTTGAAAATTCTACTAAGGTGGAAGAATGATTCCACAAGTTTTTCAAAATCTGTTTTATCAACAGTTATAAGCTGTTGATAAGCAAAGTTTGATTTCATCAAAAAGTTAGTTTCCCATGAACTACCATTGTATCTCGTTGGTTTCAAATTCTCTAATTGTTTAATTATTTGTGTTTACCATATACAAACAAATTGACTATATGAGTTACTGCTGAATATAGAGACAAGAAGATTTCACATGATCCAAATTTCAATTTACAAAAATTACGTCACAAAATCAACAACAGATATAATGCCACCACTTATTTATTGTCATTAATTTATTTTTTTTAATTTACTGTAATTATTATTAAAGACATGCTAACATCTATAATAGACAAGAATATGTATCTGAATTAAATACATCGATTGATTGAATATACAAGTGTTCATGTTATATCTATGCATGGTGACGACTGACGATCCCTTTCGAATGCAGATAAATATACTGAAAAAGAGGCATATAATATAAACCAACCCAATTGAGCCTCTAATTGCATATATTAGCGAATTTATTATTTCAATACCGCAATTCCACAATTCATTCACGAGGAATATGCATACATTCTTCCCAAACCCGAATGAAATGAAATTAGGTTTTTTGAGCTTCTAGTTGTAGGTGCTTTACTTTCATTTTGTAAACTTTGAAGTAACATTACGAGAATCTACCATTTGAAACAAGGAAAGCTGAAAATATGGCCCGATCTTGGATTTCGATGTGGCGGTTTGGGATTAAACTAAAGACTTCCACGCGCTTGAACAACCTCGAAGTCAAATTACACATTACAAATTCGTGACTCGCCTGATACATGAAAACTTGAAATACTTGGCATCACTACATGCATAGCGAGTTTATACAGAATGTAACCAAATTTAATTTCTAAAGTAGAATACCAGATTCACCTCAGAAACAGACTCTAACCTACTAATATTATTTTACTATTTGGAAACATTAGGTATGTCGAGCCCTGGAAAACTAAATGAGAATATTACATTCGAAACATATTTGCAAATTATCTAAAATAGTACGAAATTCACACACTTCCTAGATAATTTCATAATAACTTTTAGAACCAATTAGAAATATATTGATTTTCCAGCAGATCAACCGGATGAAATTTAGATTTATTTGCCTACTCCCACATTGGATCCTAATAAACGACACGATAGATTTTTTCAAGAATTCCAAACACCAGAATGAATAAACCATATTCAAACGTAGGTATACAATAAGTACCTATTGAATATAGAAATTACGTCAATGCATCAATAAATGAATCAATTACATGTTTAAGGTGAAAAAGGTAAACTTTTTAGGAGAAATTAGTTTTTTGCTTTCTACTGCTCTATCTTCAAACAAAAATTGGAAGTTTCTCACAATTTTTTATGTAAAGATAGAGAGGTAGGAAGCCGAAAAAGATTTTTGTTTTGCAAGAACTGATCTCTACTGAGAAATTTACCCCATTCAATTTGAACAAGATCACTGTTTCTACGTACCGTTATATTTTAGGAGGCTGAATTTTAGTATGTTGGTTCGTTTTATGTTGTAGATGTGCAATAAAAGATGATTTTTGAATATTCCAACTGGTNGTTCGTTTTATGTTGTAGATGTGCAATAAAAGATGATTTTTGAATATTCCAACTGGTAATGAAAGAGGAGCATTTACATATGAAAGAAATTTTCATCACTGTTTCTCCGTACCGCTATACTTTCGAAGGGCGAAATTTTGTATGTAGTTTCGTTTTATGTCGTAGATATGTAATAAGAACGGATTTTTGGATATTCCAAATGAGGAGCTCCCCCTCCCGAGGATGAAAGAGAAGCGTTTGCATATGAAAATTACCATTTTATGTTGTAGATGTGCAATAAGACAGGATTTTTAAATATTCCAACTGGGGCGCCAGCTGCGGGAAAAAGGTGCGTTCATAAAATAAAGTTACTTTTCCATCACTGTTTCTTTACACTGGGATATTTGCGGAGGATGAAATTTTGTATGTGGGTTTGTTTTATATTGTAAATGTGCAATAAGAAAGGATTTTTATATATTCCAACTGGGGCGCCAACCGAGGAGAAAAAAGGCGCGTCTATAAAACAGAATCATTCTTTCTCCGTGCTCTTACTTTTCCGGTGGGTGAGTTTATATTTAGTATCAGCATTACACCCGTGCGGAACCGGGGCGGTTCGCTAGCGGGCGAATATGACAGTAATGGTCTGTTTTATCAATATAATGACAGCCCGTTATTAGGTCTAGGATCTTATAACCTGACTTTTCAAACTGAAGTAGACCGACCATCTACATTTTTTAAAAAACATTTTTCAAATTCCCCAGCCAACCGTATAACTGCATAGGACGCAATTAAATATTCCACACATTGCCACGATTAACATAAATGATATGCAAATTAAAAAAATCCACACCAGAACAGACAACAACGCCGGGCTCGTTCGCCCACTTAAATTGTCTCCAACTGAAAGTATCGCTATTTTCGTATGCAGTGACACAGTTTATTCTGAACGAGCACCTTTTTCATCCCAAAATTCTTCACATAAGAAGTGTAAACGCTTTAATTTTATTAAGTAGATTGTCGGAAGAATCAAATGTGAAACAGATGTGTTAACCAACGCGGAGTTGCCTCAGAGTAGAAATGAAGCTAAGCAAGCTAGTTACCATGTTACCAATAGAACTTGACGCGCATATTCGATGCGATGTTAGCACCGGTTGTTACACGTGTCTGTCCATTTTTCCTAGCGATTGATGCGTATATTCCAGTTAATTGAAGCATTTATTGGAAATACACGGTATCTTCACTTACTCAATGGTTCCTGACGGCTGGTTTAGATGTAACTATTCGAGATAGGTGAGTATTATTTTCGTTTTTCTAAAGTCGCTCGTTTTGCTACGATTGCGATGCCAATCCATTCGTATTTGTGATCTTTTATTCTTCTTCCAGTTGCTACTCTTCATGTCATCTTACTCTGTGAAATGTTGAAAACGGAGTTATGGAGAACTCTAAATCAAATATTATTAGTCGTGATGCTTATGTCTAGGGTTCTGTTCCGGGTGTACCAAGTTTAATTGGTTGAAATGTGTGCCAATCCATAATTTTCGAAATTTTTATAAGAAAATATGTTAATTAAAGTGATTATAAACTACTGTACACGAAGGCATTTCTTGAAAAGCAAAACATCTAAAATTATATGATTGCACGCATTTTGATGTTCATTTCAATCGTGTAAACAGATCTAGTGTATTCAATCGATGTAAAACTTTAACGCCTTCTAGCCTTCGACATTTTCATTGTTTTATTCATATAGGAAAATTTATCTTTACGTCGTTTTGCGCTAAATATTTAGAATATTGCCGACACAAAATGTTGAAGAAAAATTTGTTGGTGTAACATGATGGGCAGGACAGGATTCTGAAGTCTACGCGGAATTATGACCCTTCAAAAATCGAAAGGTCATATTCCACGTTTTTTTTGTATCAAAAAACGATCGGAATTAACATAATTTTTTTCGCTATATCACCTCTACATATTCACCTTGTTTTATACTCTTTTCTGCACAAGTTTCTTTTCCATGAAAAAACTTCTCGTAGCTGTTTTCTGGTAGTTCACTACGACACTGACAAATTTCAGGTCAAAAATTACGTTGGTATGACTGCTCGTCTCAAATATTACCAATTTCAATGTAATTTAAATCAATTCAATAGTCTTTATTGATACTCATTACATGCTTGTAAATTGTGAATTTCTATAATCAATATTTGAAAAATTACGAATCACTTCGCGATACATAAGTTACTGAAATATTTTTCCAATGAATTTCTGTAAATATTTTGAAAACTGTTATTATATATGTGATTTTGCGTTGACCAGTAGCGGCAATTTTGCCGATTAGCATGACCGTTAAGAGACAAAGTATACACTCATCAGAAAACATAACGTCTTCTTATTGAATGATATTGTTATCCAACATGTTCATCATTTGCACACAAAAATAAGTTCTTCTATCAAAATCGTCTTCCATGAGCTCCTGAGTAGGTATCATTTTATAGGGATGCATTTTATTCTCTTTCAGTATGTTTACTTCGATGTATGGCTAATATTGAATGTAGTGGATGCCTGTCTACTCGATGTAGGTGGGTTTTCCTCAATCTCAAGCATCACATCTAATTTTAGTTCATCACTCATTGCATTGGCAGCTGTTTTTTTCATCTGCCCCACCTGTCCAAGCTCGCGAAACTGCTTTTCTATTTTGCTTATTGTTCTTTGAGTTATGGGCGGTAAATTAGGAAATTTCTCATGAAATAGGCGAGCTACTTCTTGTTGTGTTCGGGTTTTACCTCCGTAACCAATAATTTGTAATACTGTTGTTTTATGCATTTCTGTTTATCTAACCATTTGTCAGACTTGAAGTTAACGAACGTGTTGTAACAATACAAAACAAGTTGACACGGCGTTTTGAACTAACGTTACCACGAAAATTATTCACAGCTTTATAAAGGATACCATCTAAAAATAACATTGCTATGGTTTTTGCTTACTTTCTTATTATCAAAAGCTCAACATGAAATAAGTTTTGCGTATATTGCAATAAATTTTGAAGTATATTTTATCGAATTTCGGTGACTACATGATTTTAATTCGTTTTATTATAAACTTGAAAGCGATGACATTTTTGAATAGAGAATGAAGATACCTTTCAAACGATATATCACAAGCCTATACTTCCCAATAAAATAAATTGGGGGTTGTACTGTCATTCGACGGGAAATGAAGGTAGGGGAGCAGTTTTCCGTTGAAGTATGCCAAATTATAATTTAAATTGGACGTGTTTCGGGATTTGGTTAAAATATGTACCGTAACCGAAATAATGAATTTATTCCATTTGGTTTTTACACACTGTATGAGTATAATTTTTGTTCTATATATTCTAGAATATCTGAAAAGTTCAATAGGGTATCAACGTTCCAATAACATATTAATTAGGTATGATATACGTTCCGAGAATGGCTCGAAACTGTCAAGATAAGAAGAAATGTGAAATTCGTGTGTTTTCAGTTCTCGATAAGAGTCTAGAACGATCAACACAAATACACTTTAGGCAACGGATTTTATCACGGTCCTGATAAAAGAATTCAGTTTAAATATTTTTGAATTTATTTTTTAGGTAGGGGTCGGGTACCAACATTTGAAATATTTCTGTTATATTCGCCTTTGGTGATACACTCAGTTTGCTTGATTCCACCAAGAGCGGTACATATCAGAAATACGCGACGGACTGTGGCTAGTAATCGTTTTGAGGTTCAGCTCTGTACACCTCGAACTTCACTGTTCAAGATCTCTTTCATCTGGAGAACTGCGTTTATGTGGAATAAACTTCCTGAAAACGTTTTTCCAAATGGATTCAATCTCCAGCGATTCAAATCCAATGTGAATAGCTACTTACGCACAGGCACCGCTCTGAGAGCGCCTTAAGGATTTTTTCGTAGTGCTTGTGTTTTGTCCTTGAAAAAACGGATTCATTTCAAATGCACTTCAGTTGGTTATACAATATAAAAAAAATTTGGGGATACTTGAGGATTTTATGAGAATTGAATGTCCAAAGTTCAAGCATGACATTACTTTTTACGTATCACCTCAAATTCTCTATATTTTCTGTGCAATAATCTGTTATTAACCGCATATTCATTTTCCTCGGTAGCGACCTTCCTTAGTTTTAATCTTCAGATGAAATATTTCACCTTCTTCCTCACTGGTGCCTGTTGAAAATCCAGAAAAATTATCTAGTTGATGTTTAAATGACACTTAAGACTTTTACCGCACCCAGAAAATTCCAAAACGTTAATGTTGAATTAGCTCACGACTGCAACTAATGAAATTCACTCTTTTCTTATCTTTTCTTATCATTTACTGAATTTACGAAGATATAAATCTCATGAATTTTGACTAGTTTTTGGTCAGTCCTTATCTGTGGGACTAAGCATCCTTTATAAACAGTTTCTTTCGGCCTAGTGATTGACATTTTTTTTCGAGTCCAATTAGAAAATTGTTGAAGACACCATCCAACCCGGTTCTGTGTTCTATTCCTGCCATACCAGAACTATACAATGCAAGAATGCTGGGTGTGTATTTAAGTCCAAACATTATTCTAAGCATCGTTCTATCTGTTTCTGGTATATTAATGAAGGTTTATTGAATTGCACCAGAATAAGCTTCAATAGAAGTGCCACCAAGATTTAGCCAAAGCCTCGGTAGATAATAACATTATCCTGAGGTGGGTTGAAGGGCACGACAGGAGTGGAGGTAATCGCATTGCCGACTCTTTAGCTACGGAAGCGGCTAGACTAAGAATTTTAGGACCCAGTGGCACCTTCGGCCTGATGACTTCAACAATTGCGGAACTAGCCAAATTTTACACCTATGCTCAATCCCTAAAGAGATGGGATAGAATCAAAGGATGCAATCTTGCCAGGATCACCCTGGGCGACTCTGGGAAGCTGGCGCCAAAGAAATATCTGATGACCAGAAAAAATGTACGCTTAACAGTAGAATTTCTGACTGGCCACTGTCAACTAAGGAAACACCTCCATGATATGGGGCTAGTGGACACATCTCTATGCTGGATGTGTGCTGGAAGATGAAACTGTCAGGCATGTCCTGTGCGAGTGCCCGGAGTTATCGTCAATAAGAGGGTGTGTTCGGCGAGTCTTGGCCTACTATACTTTCTAATATAATACGATATGGTAATTGAAGCGCCTACTTGACTTGTCATCTGGAAGATGTCTCCCAGTGAGTGACCTGTCCACCTTCCTGAAAAGGACAGGATGGACGATGACCTAAGAAGACAACTCCTCGGGAGGATGTACAATGGGTCACATGTGGCCTAAGTGCTGTGGGCTTACACTCACCCTCCCTACTCTACAGATACAGAAGCTTCAATAGAACTGTAGAGAGAGGGCACCTTTTCAAACTTTTTTTATTATAAAGCTTTTCTGTGCTACTCTCACTTTCTAATTGGGATAGTTCGGTGTTATATTATCGTACAGTATATATGAACTGCATAAACGAGTATATTCAACTTTAATCTCTTCTTTCCTAAAGTTGTGTCAAGTATGGTGAAATATTGATTTTCCTTTCCTCAAATCCATTTTTTCTTTAATCGTCACGAGTTCGTAAGCTACACCTAGCAATGCTGTACTTCGGTAGTTATTACATTTTTCACAAATATTCTATATGGGGGTTGAGGGACATAAAATTTCAGTGATTTCAGTTTAGTGATATTTAAAATTATTATCATTTGTAAGCAAAAAAAGTGATCTTGTTTTTTTCGATACGAGAAAAATAGTCTTAATCAAAGAGATAACCCTAATCATTCGTTCTCAACGTTTTAAATATTTGATGAAAATTTATCTGAAAGATTTCAACCACCCAATGATTATTTATCATATAATCCAAATATTCAAGTAATATAATAAAATAAACAGTTGCTCTATCATGCGTGAACCATACGTTCTGTAACTCGTAGAAGTACATTTTCTAACGTACCTAAAAGTTTCCTTTTGAAAATATTGAAATATTGCACTATCAAGTCAAGGAAAGAGAAAATTTGGCACATTGAGATGGATCATCATCGATTCCCACCACCATTTGTCGGGTACCATTTCAAATCTAGTAGGAATTATGATTCATATTTTAATAATATTTTGACACGTCATATGCTTTAACAATGGGAAAACAAAGGAGAACACAGTTATTTCAGTGTTATCAAGTTTATTGGAAACAGCAGATTCACTGGTATCTCCCACTCCTTTCCTTATTTCTCGATTATATTTCGATGTATTTGGTATGATTAGTCGATTTTTTCATCAACAGTCACTTACAGAGAAGTAACAAGAACAGCTTTCTAGCATATGAATGAATGGATTTTATATCATAAAAATGTTGATGTCTTATGGAATTTTTGAAATATTACGTTCCCTAAGCTTCACTTATATACCAATGACTTCGTATTTCTAACATCCACTCCCAAAAAATTAACGATAATATACAGTGCTTTTCTTTAATGTCCTCCCCCTTTTATTTTTTGAACGGGTCAACTCAAAAATTGAAATTTGAGACAATGAAATTAATGCATGAATACTTTATTTTGAAGTGAAATTGACAGATGAAACTTTCAAGATGCCGAGTGGGTGCCATCTGGGAAGAAAAATTAAAAGGAAAGAGGGGTCTTGTGACACATCTTTTTGAAGCTCCTGACAAATGCTTCACAATCCCAGAATATAATGTCAATATCTCCAACTACTACAAAATGACGGAACTTTTATTAATGGGAAATGTTCCTCAATTTGGGTTATTACAGCAAATGCAAGTTTGAACAAAATAAAGTTGAGTTCAATTCATGACTTTTTCAAATTCACTTCGAGAAATATTCAAATTGATGTTTCAAATGTTGGGTTTTCATTTTTAAAGGGATTTGTTTTTAATTCACATATTGGCAACAGCGCCTAGAATGCTACATCGGAGTTCAGGTTACCTAGATATTCTACTTTAAAAAAGGAAAATTATCTTTATAAATCAACAATTAAGGCAAAATATAAATTATAGTTCAATACCACCCCCACAAGCCACATAAACAACAGTTGTTTTGTTATTTATTTATATAGAGGAAAATAGGTTAGATGCACAAAATGTCATATGTCACAGAATGTCTCGGAACTCGGATTGAAGAAAAAGGTTGAAATGATAAGTTTAAAATACGTTGTTTTAGAGCTCTTTTATGAAAACTACTTGATTTTCGTCAGGAGGAACATTCCCCATTGCCTGAATACATTGACATTTAACTACATAATATGAGGTAATAAGCTTGGGGTCAGTTCAGAAATGGTTGCCTTGAACTTCTTGACATGTGAACAGCCTATCCGATATTTCACGCCGAATATTTTCGAATACAGTAACGTCTATATCTCTACAAATATTTATTATTATCTGCCGTATATCCAATATTGAAGCAGGTTCATTTTCATAAACCTTTTGCTTCAAATAGCCCCATAAAAATCCAAAGGCATCAAATCTGGCGAGCGGGTTGGCCATCCTGTAGGACCTCAAAGGCCAATCCAACGACCGGGAAAAGTAGTATCCAAATAGTTTTTCATTTGTAAGGCGTGATGTGGTGGTGCTCCATCTTGTTGGAATACAATATCCATATCGAATTCATTAGGACTAGCTTCGACAATTTCAGTGATGAGAGGGTCAACAGTAGTTTCCAGCATATTCGAATACAGTTCCCCTGTTGAATTTTGATCAATAAATAAAGGTACTACAATATGGTTTCCCAATATTCCTGCCCAAACGTTGATTTTTTCTGGATATTGGGTATGTGTTTCCCGGAAAACGTGAGGGTTGGTATCACTCCAATAACGGCAATTTTGTCTGTGCCGATAGACAAAAATGTACATTCGTCACTAAAACAAATATTGTGGAGATAGGTAGGATGCCTTGCAATGGTTTCCATCATGATTTCGCAGAATTCTGTTCTTCGATCAGGGTCATCTTCAGTTAACTGGTGTACCATTTTGATTTTGTATGGATGATACCTATTCCTCTTCAAAAGTCGCCACACAGTAGAAGAAGACACCTCACAAACATTCGCGACGGAATGAGTAGACTGTTCAGGATTTGCTACCATCTCACCAATTATTTGCACTTGCTGCTCTTCCGGAATGGACGGATGACTTGGGGGCTTTTTTGTGTACACTACTGGTAGTTGTGAATTTAGATACAAGTTCCCTCAAATATTTTCTACAGATAGGACGATTTGGGAAACGTTCATTGAAAATCCTTTCGATCTCGTGAAAGTTACGCGTCGCGCCGTAAATAAAAATCGCTTCAATTTTTTCTTTCAATGGTTCTATCCTACTAGTGAAACCGTAAACTAAATGAGAATATTCTAACTGAACAATGATGTTCATTGTCGTACTGACATTCTTTGGCGTTTTTATAAACAAAAAATAACTTAACAAACATCATCGATTTGTTGGAATTGCCATATGGCAGATGAAAAGGAATATTTCTGAAAATATCAATATTAATGTGTTTGTCTTCAGGAAATTATTAAATGTTCCGCTATTCTGTAGTAGGTGAATATATTGATTTCATATTCTAGGGTTGTGAAGTATTCGACAGGAGCTTCAAAACGATGTGTCACAAGACCCCCTTTCCATTTAATTTTTCTTCCCACATGGCGCCCACTCGACATCTTGAAAGTTTCATCTGTCAATTTCACTTCAAAATAAAGTATTCATGCATTAATTTCATTATTTCAAATTTCAATTTTTTGAGTTGACCCATTCAAAAAATGAAAGGGGGGGACATTTAAGAAATGCACTGTATGGCATAAGCTAAAGATATAAAAACGTATATATCCATCCCGGCTTTCATCCCATTTCTCTGAAACTAAGGAGTTTTGATCGTATATTCATAGTAACTTTCCGTTATAAAATATTATAAAGATTCATCCCCGAAAATTATTGACAGTACTTGAAAAATACCTTTTATAAATAGATACTAACTTCTTATCATCATTCAAAAGACATCATGGATTGCTCCAATATTCTGAACTTGTTTCTGATAATTTGATGAAGTGAAAGTAACTACTAACTATGCTACTTCAATCTTTGAATAATGTATATCAATATCATGGTCGGTAATGTTTTAATCAACTTTTTGTTAAAAGGATTGTTAAGTGCAGCGTCATGCTGTTTACTACTATCAATTAATTCATCAAACGACAGCATGTTATTCAATTCCTTTACTGGAATTCGTAAGTTTTATATAGNACTTCTGAGAGTTGTCGTTCGTAGGGGTGCGACAGCTGGTTAACGTAAAAACAGATTATTTAAACAGACAGATATATATCCCTAAATAATTCAACTTCTACCTGATTGCACATTAATTTTAGCTCATTTCGGTACGACAATATAAGTGAAATTCGTTTACTTCTGGATAACCAGTTGTTGTCCATCTTTGCAATTGGCTGCACCGCGCTGATGAGGCCAATAGCCAGAAACACGTGAAGCGCGGCATTAGCTGGGTTAGTTGTTCTTTTTCCGTCGTGTATCTGCCACACGTAACTACAAAGTCGTAGGTTCCGACTCCCACTCTCACTCTGAAGTCTGTGTTTGTGAAGTTGTTTCCGTACTTTGCCTGCAGGTGGCGCAGTGGACAACCTACTGAATCAATTGCAGATAGATCTACGACGTTTTGGCAAGATCGCACTTGTCATATTCTTGTTCCGGGCGATGCGTTCGTTGTTGTTGGTGTCCTGGCCTTAGTTTTGGGTACAATGGTTTTTCTTGCAGCTGATCTAATTTGGTTTTCTGCATTCAACCAATCGTCTATCTTTCATAGTTGAAAGTCGCACAAACTTTCAAACTCAAAAGTAGCCATTTTTTCATAAACTACATCTCACGATTTGATATCCACAAACTTTATTTGTGAAATATATCATGATATATTTTTTAAATAAAGTTAGTGGAGATTAAATCGTGAGGTGTAGTTTATGAAATTACTATGGATCTACATCAAGTAACGGCCGAATCAATCGGAAAAAAAATCAAAAGTAGCATTATTGAAGAGAATAGCCCAATAGGCCATGCTTAAAAAATAATTCAGACTAGTTTTAAATGTCAATTAGCTGTTCCCCCTAGAAACAACGTCAGAAGTTTTCTAGAGACTTGCAATCTAAGTAAATTTGGAGATATTAATATTTGATTTGCGATCCCAAGCACAATGCCACGGCTTTTCATTGGAAAATATTGTTCCGAATTTCGAATGCGAAAACTGCAACTTTTTCTTCATTGAACCTACCTTCCAGTTCGAAAGTTTCCAATACATTTCCATTGAAAAAGTCATCACAAGAATGAAAGTGGGATTTCAAAGATTAACCATGCAGACAAATATAACAAACCTTTTCACTGTTAGCTATTTTTGGCAGTATTTCAATTTTCACGGTGATTAATAGTATTACACGCTTGCGTGAAATGCATAACAGCCAGTCAGTCAGTAGGTTTTTTTAATTGTCACTGAAAATATGTTTTGTTCATAAGTCAACTTAATTCGTACTCGTTTTCTAAAATTATTTATAATATTCATAACTGAAGGACATCGAAATCACCGTTTTCTCAAAATAATCTATTCACTGATTCATCGTATTAGTCAGACTGAGGTGACGATTACATAGACAACTTTATTTTATCACGGACAATTTTCTTTGCGGTAAACATCTTCTGGGTAATTTCATGCAAATAATTTGCAAAACGTTTTCTTTAAAAAAGGTAATAGTTAATTTGACTAAATGTTGGTTGTTTGAGAATTCTATCTCAAAGTTTAGTTTAACGTGATTGAAGAGACTGAAACTGTAATATAACTCTGTGCTCGTGAATTTGATGCAACTTGGATATTCACGAATAATTTTAGTTCAAGGATATCAAAAGATGTTCCACTCTACAACTTCTAATTCAACCACACAATAGTACTAACCACTTGGCTTGATTAATATTTGTGAAGGTTTTTTTACCTATTATTCATGCACTCTCCAATTATTTCCAGTTACACACAGTACTTGAAGTTGTTTCATAATCACATAACAAATACCAATCAGCAGAGATTATGGTCAATCTCTGTTAAAATTCCCTTGAAATTGCACATACTCCATCTGCGCGAGAACCTGCACTGTAAAGTTTATTATGAAAGAAAAACATTTCGAGATGGAATTGTTTCATATGAAACGCCTTTAATCGATCAAATACAAAAAAACTGACCCATTTGGTGGCACATTACAAAAATTTTTGCCATTAAACAAAACAATAATTATTCTGGGTCATTCAAAATAAGACTTTTCCTTACGAATCGAATATTCAACTCAATGCACCTATCTTCCAATAGCTCCCCTTTAATAATATAGTATAATTGGTGGTAAGTTATATTTGGGAAAGCTCATCAGATGATTTTGAATAATATAGAAGAATCTGAAAATTTCAACCGAAAAATATACATACAGGTCTGTTCAAAAAATAAGGTAAATGTTCAAATTTTGCGAGCTACGTACATTCGATTAATGATTTTTTATGCTGGTACACTTGTCTCGAATATATGTTTGCAGTTTCAGCTGTTCAGCATGTTGGTGAGATGCATAAAAGTAAGAAGTGTTTTGCGTTTTCGGCGATTTTCTGAATGAATCAAATAATTTGCTTCAAATTTTATGTAAAAAATGGAAATGAGTGCTCAAAACCACTTGAAATGTCGACAGTGGCATACGGTGATTGTATTCTGAGTCAGAAAGTTCGCCCTGGACGCCCCAGCATATCAACAATCGATGTAAATATTGGGAAAGTGAAAAAAATTGTTATGGAGAGTCGTCGAATCACTATTTATGTAGTTGCTGATGATGTCGGCTTATCGGTTGGCTCATGCCATGCAATTTTTTTGAAAATTTTAGGCGTGAAGCGTGAGGCAAAATTGCTGAATTGTTGAATGACAGGAAATGACGGCGATCCAGATTTGCTTGAAAGGGTCATAAATGGTGACGAATCATGGGTATATGGTTATGACATCGAACCCAAAGTCCAATAGCCCCAATGAAAGAGCACAGGCGAGACAAGACAAGCACGCCAAATTTTATCAAATGTCCAGGTTTTGCTCACTATTTTTTTCGACTATCGTGGCGTAGTGCATCAGGAGTTATTGTCACTTGGTCGTACTGTCAATAAGGAGTACTTTCTTGAAGCAATACAAAGAAGATGTCTGATATTTTGGAAAAACAATTCATGGTTTTTGCATAATGATAATGTACCTGCTCACCCGTCATTGCTTGTTCGTAATTTTTTGGCCAAAAACAACACCATAATTATGCCTCAGCCACCGTATTCACCAGAATTGGACTCGTGTTATTTTTTTCTATTTCCGAGATTGAAAAGATCCATGAAAGGACGGCATTTTCTACGATTGAGGAGATAAAAACCGAATCACTGAGAGAGCTTAAGGATATTACAAAAAGTGCATATCGGAACTGCTTCGAGGATTGGAGAAAACGCTGTGTATTATATCTGAGGGGGAATACTTTGAGAGAGACAAAATGGAAACTGATGGATAAATAATTTTTTTTGAGAAAAATTTAAATTCACCGCCTGTTATTGACGTTGGGTTATATTGTGGCATATTGTGAAACTATAATTATTTCATCAAAGTTCATGAAAGAGGAGTATGGAATTCAAAATTTATATTCGATTTGCTCATAGAATTAACTGCATTAACATCTAAGGTTTCTAGCTATTTTACATGGTATCATAACTTATCGTTGTTTATTAACCCCAAGAATCAGAAATTTTCATAACTGAACTGTGTAAAATAAATTATCATTAGTTACATTTAAAAAGAAAACTACGGAAGCGTAGAAGGGCCAAAAATTATTTGTTAATTTGATCCACCATAATTTCGACTCAAAAGTCGAAATTTCGACCTCGTAATTTCGACTTTTATTTCGTAATTTCGAGTTTTATCTCGTAATTTCGATCTTTATCTTGTAATTTCGACTTTTATCTCGAAATTTCGACACTCTTTTCAAATCACTTCGACAGTGCTCCAATCTTCTCAGTGGTATATTTTTTTTACGAAGAAATATGACAGAAACCGATTTTATTGAATATTCGAAGCCTACTCATTTTTTTATTGAACGTTCGGGAACCATTCTGCTCCAGTTAGTTGTTTTGCGTCATTAGGCCTCTATGATTTTTCGAAACGAGGAGAGAAAACCCATAATACCTAAGAAATGAACATTTATCTCTTCGAAGAACATACCGACAGTATTAGTTGGTTGCCATTGCAAAATGTGTTTCTACATGACGTTTAAGATATGAATGTGTAGAGTATTCTTTCAAAATGTTGATAAATTTCAACTAGAAATTTTTTCAGTTGTAGTTAAAAACTGAATTTTAGATAAGTTTTGATAGTGAAGTAAAGATATTACTGATCAGATTGATTAACTATGATGAGGAACTTATATTTTTTTGTCCAAAGTCAACTTCATCCTACTTGTGCGGAAAGCATTTACTTTTTCAAAAAGGTACTGAATAATATCAATGCATACTTATCAATCTGAAATTCATTGACATAACATAATTAATTCACTTCTCAGGTTAATGTATAAATTAATCGTGGCATGAGAATCTAGGGACCTTGTGTAATTATTTTTTTCATAAAAATTGAACATAATTTCCAAAAATCTTCATCACAGGCTGTCCGGGGATATGTACACTTTGACGAAAAATGTTTAAAAGCAAATGATGGAATCTTGATGAGGTGATCTATAACTCCATAAAGGGAAGGCATCGCATACAATATACTTGGTCTCCCTGCTGGAGCAATAGCATTTCTTATTTTCCGTATTCTATGAATACTCCATTCAAAACATACTTGATCAAGATCACTCTGAAATAAAAATTATAATTAAAATTTCATTAACAACAATTCATCTCTTACTTTTACTAATGGTATGAAACAAAATTGAACTAGAGACTTATCCGAAAATGATGCATCAAATAAATTGTCTTCTATTAGAGTTTCAAATAAATTCATCCAGTATTGTGCATTATGTTTATGTAATATAGACCACCAAGATTCTATCCTATTTTCTATTTGTTGATTCAGTAAATATTTCATGAAAGGCTTTTTGTATCCACTCTATTACTTCATTTTCAGTGCCCATATCGGTTCGTAAAGTTCTAGAACATCCTCCTTTTAAGAAATATCCTCCAATTACCTGGGAAAATTTGAATTCATGTGAAAAAATTTGAATCGGCAGCTAAACGAACATCAGAGGGAAATCAATTTGTATTATTCAATTCTATTGATCATGACAAATGTGACGATGATATGATCTTTTGAAATTTCAATCACACAACAATTTCACGAACCTCCTGTCAACATCACCTCGTAGTAAATTATAATGCACTCAAGGAACCATATTTCTACTTTTGACTCAAAATTTCCAGATGAAAGTCGAAATTTCAAGATGAAAGTTGAAATTATGAGATAAAATTCGAAATTATGAGATAAAATTCGAAATTACGAGATAAAAGTCGAAATTACGAAATAAAAGTCGAAATTATGAGAAAATAGTGGAAATTACGAGATAAAAGTTGGAATTACGAGATAAAAGTCGAAATTACGAGATAAAAGTCGAAATTACGAGATGAAAGTCGAAATTACGAAATAAAAGTCGAAATTACGAGATAAATGTTGAAATTTCGACATTCAAGTCGACATTATGGTGAATCAAATAAACAAATATTCTTTGGCCCTTCTACGCCTCCGGACAAAACATATAAAATCAAAGTCGAATAAAACTGTCCGCTACTTGAAAATCCATATTGAAAAAAATTATAAAAACAGCGACACGCGTTTTGCTGCAACCAGTTTATGCATCTTGATTTAAATAAATAAAACACTAATCAATCAATCAGATGTATATTTTAATTTTTTTGAACTGATTTTTCAGAAACATTTTTGAAATAGTCGTTCATTATAAATAATATATGAAAGTAGCTGTTTCAGGAGGGCTTTCTTCCAGTTTGTGTCTGAAAGTTGCTTCTTTGCATGATCTACACATCCATGTATAGAGTTACTTATTTTCAAATTGATTACTTACTCGCTTTCTTTGGAAGATTCCCATTTATAGATATCTAGTAAATCAATTATTTTTATTGGACATTAAGTGTTGATTATTTATGATCGGTTGTTATTTATAATTGTCGATTATATTTCTTTCCGTTTAAGTAAGTTTCTTGGCGACACAAAACCGTATTAAACGGGTGGCGCCCCTTTATTTTATATAACATTTCTTTTCTTTTGAGTTCCCGCGCCCACACCACTGAGTGAGCAGGCTGGTTTTGGTCAAGAAACAATAATGCAGCATAATGTCAGATATTTATAGAATCATTTTCATCTCGTTGTAGATGAAGGTTCATATTGGAATTGCCCCCGTAACACTACTATTACTTTTTATATAAATTGTAATAATTCTACAGGTGGAATAAAGAAGTCTACATTTTATATTGTTAAATGCAAGTAATGACTCCTACTACAACTTATACTTTTTTGAGGTGTCGATATAATTTCTGGAAAATAGGAATGTTGACCAAAACCACGAATATGATCCTTATTTAATTAAAAATATTTCAAATATTTTTTTTATATTACTAATAACGTCTTGGGTAACAATGATTTTTTATTTTAATCAGTATGAATAGTTTTTCAGTTAGTTTAGCTTGTATAGTAGTCTTCACATTAATAAATCACTGTTTGTTGCAAATACATTGACTACCTACTGCAAAACAATAAATTCGTAACACATTCAAAAAATTTGGTTCAATAAATTCACTTGAAGAACTTCTTTAAATCGTTTCCATAGGGTAAAATCAATGATATCATGACTTATGATTACTGTTTGTTGTGTTTTTTAGTATTTCCATTATGAAAAGTACAGTTTTACAGCAAAATTATATTTTAGTTTGAATACAGTGAACTTCTTTATTGGCTACGACTCAGAGATCGGGGGTTCGAATCCGTCTTCGACAAGTTATTTTTTTCGCCAAAATGTATCTTGTTGAAAGTGAATCGATTGGAGAAATGTTAAATAGGCATGATGATCGCTAGTACTAGGCTCGAGGAGTTATTAACCTAACCTAACCTAATAAATATATCAATTTCAGTGTAATTGCAATTCTAATAATTTTTGAAGAATCATATTCACCTCTATTCTTACTCTTTTGAATCTCTGACACGTCCAAACTTAATAATAATTAAATGCATGATTTAGATAATTTATAGATACATCGTGAGCAGTTTCTCTTGCGAATAATTCAAATCTTAAACTGTCACAGTTAAATTTATATGGCAATCTTGTTGTTATAATTCAGCTCAAAAAATGATGCTGTTATTTGTTAAGGTTTTCATATGAGATCACCTTAACATATAACTTTATAGGCGATAAATCTTGTTCAGCTGTGAACGGTTCTACGAAAAAATGGCGTTCAAGAAATAAAAACATAGGCTGAATACCTGCCGTAGAGATATCGCAAGAATACATCGCAAAACACGACACCTCACTAGTAAATCTCCCATTGTGCGACAAGGCATTGTATGAACATTAATCATGCAATAATATCACCTGTTAGTGCCATGGAGGAGACTTTGTGAAAAGGCGTTTGATTATGCCTATTGAAGAATGAACAGGCTTTTCTATCCTTCCAATCAAAAACAGTGAGGTTTCAAATACGTTATTCAATACATTATACTGAAAAAATGATCTCATACAGGCGAAAAACAAACAGTAAAAGTGGATTATTGAATAAAACAGCTCTAAATATTAATTGTTCTCAATTATTCAGTCTAAAGATTCATTCTATCTAATACAAATCAATTGTCATTCAAGATTCAAATAACCTTAACACGGTATTAGATATGAGATTTTTCGCCTGAATAATTTTCCGTACTCAAACGAAAATTCAGTATACGAGTAAACTTAATTTAACTCCAAAACACTTGACATTTTTCAAGAAATCGCTAATATAATCAGAATTTCTACGAGGAACAAAAACTATTTTTCTTCTTATTAATAACAAAGTTTAGGGTTAATAAGAAATAGCATACAACATAAACAATAATTTTAACTTCACTTTATTTTTAGTAATAATAGCCCGTTGAAACTGATATGTAATTACAAGATAATTTCATTGCTTGAATTGAAGGGGTTATATTTTTCGGAGCGATTAATTTTTGAGAAAGAACGTTTTTGGCTTTCGAAAGAATTTTTTCTTTCGTGTAATTGGTCTCAAAAATAAGAAAAACCATCTATAAATTTCATTTACTGAGAAATATACTGAATACTGTAACTCTTAAAACAGTGTACTATGCTATCACACAGAGCTTACTGCAGTACTGCATAATAGCATGGGGATCGGCATATAAAACAATTATGGAATCATTGGTTACAGCACAGAAATACATTATCAAGATCTGCCTTCGGAAACCTAGTGTAACAGAAAGCCAAAAACGTTCTTTCCCAAATATTTCATTGCATTTTTTAAAAGTACTTTGCGAAAATAATAATCTATGTAATGTTGATATCATTGGCCCATTTTGGTCGTGATCCGATTGGTTTTTTATTGAAGCAAAGTATGTTCAATATTAGTTGCTAAAACATTTTTGATTGTGTTCTTTTTCAATTTTAGGAGTTCAGTCATCCAGAACAAAAATACTCTCTCTCATTTCACGCCAGAAGTTCCAAATTCTACTTATAATCTTATTTCAATTTAAAAAAATCACTCTAATGACATCCCAACCTTTTGGTTAGGATAGGTTGCGATTAATCGCTGTTTTCGACCTGCCGTCAAAAACCTGCAGACCACAGATTATATATCCAAATAAGCAACTAATCAATAAGATCAAATCTGAATATTTCTGGAGTTTTTTCCCAACACCAAACCGTTACTTTAACACCTCGACACGTGTTTCGATAACCAAATGAGCAACTTCAAGTTTGATCTTCCTCTTCAAGATGATCACTTGGTGATCGAAATACGTATCGAGGTGTTAAAATAACGGTTTGATGTATTTTTTTATGTGGTTTTGCTCACTATTTTTTTCGACTATCGTGGCGTAGTGCATCAGGAGTTATTGTCACTTGGTCGTACTGTCAATAAGGAGTACTTTCTTGAAGCAATACAAAGAAGATGTCTGATATTTTGGAAAAACAATTCATGGTTTTTGCATAATGATAATGTACCTGCTCACCCGTCATTGCTTGTTCGTAATTTTTTGGCCAAAAACAACACCATAATTATGCCTCAGCCACCGTATTCACCAGAATTGGACTCGTGTTATTTTTTTCTATTTCCGAGATTGAAAAGATCCATGAAAGGACGGCATTTTTTACGATTGAGGAGATAAAAACCGAATCACTGAGAGAGCTTAAGGATATTACAAAAAGTGCATATCGGAACTGCTTCGAGGATTGGAGAAAACGCTGTGTATTATATCTGAGGGGGAATACTTTGAGAGAGACAAAATGGAAACTGATGGATAAATAATTTTTTTTGAGAAAAATTTAAATTCACCGCCTGTTATTGACGTTGGGTTATATTGTGGCATATTGTGAAACTATAATTATTTCATCAAAGTTCATGAAAGAGGAGTATGGAATTCAAAATTTATATTCGATTTGCTCATAGAATTAACTGCATTAACATCTAAGGTTTCTAGCTATTTTACATGGTATCATAACTTATCGTTGTTTATTAACCCNAATGTTGTAAGTGGTCTATATCGTTTTCATATAGTAATATATATATTTGATAACTCGTAACAATTCATTTTTGTTGGGTTGGGGACTGATGAGTAATTAATTTTAGTGGTTTTCATCACACTCCCAAAATTCAGCATTCAGCCAAAGTTGGACTTCCATATTAACGAATCATCTTTGAATAAATTGTATTAATGTTGTGTATTGAAAATATTTCATTAGTTATTGCGGTATATTTTCCCACCATGTACTTTATTAGGTATTCGTACGTAATTATTACAAATAATCATTATTGTTCATGATCAGCATGTAATTTTTGCTGAAGGAAACATGCTCACTGAGTGACTGATAATGATTATTTTGCGACAATTTAAAAATGTCATGCTCTTACGCCTATATTGTTCATTGACAGGTATATCATTCAGTGGTTTTTTTAAAGTTCTTTGTTAATGTCATGGAACCTAATGGTATTTCACAATGGCCTATACCCAAGTTATTTCAGGAAGGAATAAAACACACCTCAAGATATTTAGCATACCCGTTGAATATAAATTGAATTTTATATGACAATGAATTTGTCTTAATGGAAATAAATTTGGTGAGTTGAAGGTAAAATGCATGTTCAGGTACTGTCATAAGGATTACAGAATGGTTGATATAATATCCAAAATCCAAAAATTATTTATTAAAAATTAAAAATATCACATCTATATTTCATTGTTCATTACCTGAAAGGTGAAAGTTATAATGTAATGGATCTTTCAGAGTGATAGCTTATCCTTAGTTTATTTAGTGCTTATTGGTATTAGTTTTTGTTTTTGAAGTTTTATGCGTTTTTACTGAGTTTTCAAGTAAATTTCAAGATTGATCCATTTCGATATCATATACCTAGTTCCGTGAAATTTGAGACCCAGAAAAAATGTTTTTGATAATATTACTGGATTACGGGATAATATTACTAGATGAAGCACTCATTTCAGTCATAAATTCAAAACACAAATTTTTATATAGAAAGGGAGAAATGGAAGTCAAAATAATTTTTCCCAAAAACTTGAAAACAAAATTTCACCAACGACTCAATAATCTCGGATTATGTTTTGCTACAATTCTAATTGCGATTAAGTACTTTGGACGTATTGCTCAAAGAAGTGACAGTTCTTAATCAGATTTATGAAAAAATATTGCTGCGATTGATAAAATGAAAGTGAAAAAAATTCTATTGGTCTTCTGGAAGAATTTGAAGGTACATGCATGTTTTCTTCAGAAACTAAATTTTATAAGTTTGTGATTGGATTTGTTTGATGAAACTATGGTAAAGTTTTGAAGTTTTAAGAAACTAGCTGAGCCGGTGAACTTCGTACCGGTTCAAAATTAAAAAATGTTAGCTGAGTTATATTAGTTTTTAATATTTTATTTGTGAGACACGAAGTTAGGCCATACTAACACGGTTAGTGCTGCCAGGTCAACTTCATGGATAGCAGTAGGTTTTATGTCAGAAAAGCAGTTGATTGATATAAAAAACAGTTGAAAACATATTCTCACAGATACATAAAACACACATAGTAATTTTCACTCTTCACAGGTATTTGATAATTATTATAAAATGTAGACTGAGTCATCAGCAAATTTCAACTTTCAAACATTAGCTTGAGAGCTACTGCAATTAGATTCAGCCTGGTACACGGCACTCCTCTCGTGCGATTTCACCTTCATCTGCAGTGGATTGATTCGTAATATCCCCCAGTCGAATTTCATTACAGCTGCATTGTGAAAGATGCGATATTCTCGCTTACGGCTCAAACAACACTGTGAGGGATATTGCTGACTAGCTGACTTTACTTCTTTTATGACGTTATAATTATTATTCGTGCACGTACAGTCATAAACCCAATTTCATTTGCGCGCTCCGTTTACCGTTTAATTTGTTTCTAAATTTTTCAAATGTTTCAATAGTTATTCTGTTATTCCGGACGGAGACATGCAACAAATTAAAAATCAATAAAATCTATTCAACGGTTCTTGCGTTATAAACGATTTTGCGACTTAGTGTTTAATATATTAGATGTCTGCCAGGTGACTCAAATTTGCTTTTTCACTGGTTACCTCGAAAAAAGTATTCAATAAAAAAGTGTATTCACTTGTCTTTGTACCTTAGAAACTCAATCAATTTCTAAGTTTATGAGAAAGTGTGGTTTATGGGACTTAGGAAGCATGTCAAAAACTGAAATTAGTGACTCATACACGTTCATATACCTACACAAACACGTCAGTTTTTCTAGGCTTCTAAACGATCCACACATTATCAAGATTCAAATGTGGAAATTCAAATTATATGGTAACTATAAATAATATTCAATATCGGTATGTACTGATTGAACACATTATCAACTGATACCTACATATCAAATCATACATATACATTTCTTTAAGAAGGGTTACAGCAATGGATTAATTGATTACAGAGCTGAATTTATGTGGGTTTATTCAATTTTGTATGTATATCAAAATACAGTGCATTTCTTTAATGTTCCCCCATTTTATATTTTGAACAGGTTAACTCAAAAAATTGAAATTTGGTATAATGAAATTGATACGTAAATACTTTATTTTTGAGTGAAATTGATAGATAAAACTTTCAAGATGGCGACTGGGCGCCATCTGGGAAAAAATTATAAATGGAATGGGGTGATCTTGTGACACATCTTTTTGAAGCTGCTTCTGACAAATGCTTCACAACCCTAGAATATAATGTCAATATCGTCAACTACTACAAAATGGTGGAACTTTCAACAATTGCCTGAATACATTGACTTTTAACTACATATTATGAGGTAATAAACTTGAGGTCAGTTCAGAAGATGCTCGAAATGGTTGCCTTGAACTTCTTGACATATGAAGAGCCTATCCGATATTTCACGCCGAAAATTTTCGAACACAGTAACGTCAATATCTCTACAAATATTTATTATTCTCTGCCGTATATTCAATATTGAAGCAGGTTCAGTTTCGTACACCTTTAACTTCAAATAGCCCCATAAAAAAGTCCAAAGGTGTCAATTCTGGCGAGCAGGCTGGCCATTCTGTAGGGCCTTGACGGCCAATCCAACGACCGGAAAAATTAGTATCCTAATAGTTTCTTACTTTTCTGGAGTGACGTAGTGGTGCCCCATATTATTAGGATACAATATCCATATCAAATTCATTCGCTTCGACAATTTCAGTGGTGATGAGAGGGTCAACAGTAGTTTCCAGCATATTTAAATACAGTTCTCCTGTTACATTTCGATCAATAAATTTTTTTCTGGATATTGGGTATGTGTTTACCGGAAATCGTAAGGGATAGTGTCACACCAATAACGGCAATTTTGTCTGCGAACTTTGCCGTTAAAAAAATGTACATTCATCACTAAAACAAATATTGTGGAGATAGGTAGGATGCCTTGCAATGGTTTCCGTCATGATTTTGCAGAATTTTGTTCTTCAGTTAATTGGTGTACCATTTCAATTTTGTATGGATGATACCTAATCCTCTTCAAAAGTCTCCACACAGTAGAAGGAGACACCACACAAACATTCGCGACGGAATAAGTAGACTGTTTAGGATTTACTACCATCTCACCAAGGGTTATATACACTTATTACACACGTGGTACCTTTCTACTAGTAAAACCGAAAACTTAATGAGAATATTCTAACTGAACAATGATGTTCATTGTCGTACTGACATTTTATGTAATTTTCATAAACAAAAAATATCTTGACAAACCTTATCGGGATGTTGCAATTGCTATATGGCAGATAAAAAAGAATATTTCTAGAAATATCGATATTCATTTTGTAGTAGGTGAGGATATTCACTTCATATTCTAGGATTGTGAAGTATTCATCAGGAGCTTCGAAATAATGTGTCACAATACTCCCCTTTCCATTTAATTTTGTTCCCAGATGGCGTCCAGTCGCCATCTTGAAAGTTTCATCTATCAATTTCACTTCAAAATAAAGTATTCATGCATTAATTTCATTATCCTGAATTCCAATTTTTTGAGTTGACCCGTTCAAAAAATAAAAGGGGGACATTAAATAAATGCACTGTATATTAAACGCTAGCTTTCCATTACTTAAATGACTTATCTGTAGTTGACACTTCAATGTAAAACAGATAAAAATGAATGTTTGTAGATTGGAATATGAACAGAAAACCCTCCCGATATAAAATGTTTGGCAAACATGATTTTCTATTTTTGGTGAACAGGAGTAGTTCAATTCAACTGATACACCTTCATATTACTGGAATAGTTTCCCTAAAGTGTGAACTGTATCACCTCTAAATTGTGGCAGAACAAGCCTACATTAAAGGTTCCAAATAGCGCATCACAAGAATGTTAGGTACCTGAAGCAAAACATCAAGTCGTTAATTGATATAACTTCAAATCCTGACTGTATTGCAGACGTGAATAATTCCTCATAAATCATTCATTTTAATTAGCTTTTTTAATCGCATCATTCCATGTCAGCGTTGAAAGTCATGGGCAGGACGTCACATCGTGTACCTTGTAACTTAATATAGAACTGTCTGGCCATTATCGATATCATGTTTAAACAATGTGTTTATATTACAATACAGAAAATAATATTTGTATAGGGAAATAATGAAAGTGAGGGGAATGATGAAGTATGTATCAGAATAGAAAAACATCTTTAGCTGTGTGGTCGAAACATCGTTCCTATGTAATATGATATGATGATGAAGTATGCTAGATTGAGTGAAACTAAAAGCGGTATTTCTCTATTTAGTTGTGGCTTCATTGATACTGTCAAATTAATAAACGTGTCAACAAGATAAATGTCCTTGCTTATCGCGTTGATAAAGTGAATTCGCTGGTCATGACAAGACTCATAATAGTGTGCACCAGCTAGTATCACTTTCTTTTGTCCACAACCAATAACTGATTATCTATGAGCATATCTACACATAGTTTCACTATCGGATTATAAACGACAAACAAGTCATTTATGAAAGAAAAAATGCAATTACAAGCTAGCCTTTCTGTGAGACTAATGCCTTATGACAGAAATTGAAACATACTATAGCAATATCAACTGCATGTTGTTGCAGCTAGTCATATTTATTTATTTATTTACCAATATAGGGGTTACAAACCAGATTACCAAATCCCTATAATTTTAGTTCAAGTGGGCTTTGAGAAAAAAGAATAGAAAGAAAAAATCAAAAGAGAAAATTACATTGAACAATCTAAGGATAACATAATTATTATGAGAGTGACAAGAGACTACAGAAATAGTCTAAAATTATCAATGAAGATTTTTTTCATCCTGCATTTGAAACAGTATCTTTTCGATTGTTTTAAACATAGTTTTTTATACTGTTCTACTAAACACTATAATGTTCTCTTCGGTAGCTTCGAACATTAATCTGTCTCACAGCTTCTCGAAGAGAAAGTCAACCATTTAATTTCTAGTAAATAAAAATGTGTTTGCTAATAATATACTTATGCTGAATAGAGAGTTTATTTGGACCTTTATATTTCATGCACATTATGATTGTCCTTCAAACAGTACAATTCAAATTATTATCTTAGGAGTTATTACAAAAATTGAACTATTGCGCGATAAAATAGGTTCAAGCGGCCTCACAAAACTATGCGACTTGCTTGATGGAGATTGGTTACTCTGTTTTACGTAAATGAATCATTTTGAAGGTTGAGATTTCTTTTTTTTGTTACCTTTAGTAAGATGGGTATCTATTTTAAAACGATGACAAAAAAAATTTAGGCATTATATGTACTGCTACACGTGATTAGCCGGTTCGATTCACTAGTGCTCTGTAAACCTCAGATTAGGATAAAGAATTTTGCTCATATGTATGGAGTTCTATCCCTAAACATGCTAGATTATACTTAAAAAGAGTCATTCATCTAATTGGAGAAGCAAACTTCACAAGTAGCCTTGATAGCCTGAAAAACCGAATGAAGGATGTAGACTTTCCTATAGACACTTTCACCGGAAGTGCTCGACAAACTCGAGCAGTTCCCAGAGCAATATACAGTGCCGACATAAATAACCCAACTCAACTATTGAATGGAACAAGATATCAAGAAAGGACTTTTTGTACCTTTATTGCATTTTCACAAGAAAGATAATAGCATTGCAGCATTCGCCGCCGAAACAGTGCTACCAAGTTCTTTTTTTGTAAAAAAAGAGGTACTGTTATAACTAACTCTATTGATAGGTATTTCAATGTTCTATCCATTATTTTCTTATTTTCAAAAATCGGATTAGCTGTTTCTGAGTAGGTAATAAACAATTTCATATTATTTTTACGGATTTACAAACAAACGATAGACATTATAATTTTAAGAAAAATTTATTCCAAACTCACTTTAGTTCATTCCACTGAATGTTTAAATTGGTTACCATTCACTTCCTGATAACGAAGTTTGTTTACAAATTCATTATGAAATGTTTTTGGGGTAATTTCCTTAGTAGCACGTTTTATACTAATGATGAGCTTCAGATTTCATCAATCCTCACAAAAATCTAAGGGTGTGATATCAGTTAATGCAGCTGGACATTCCAAGGCACCACGTTTATATATCCATTGTTTCGGATAATGGGCATCTAGCCACTTTCAAACCGGCTCCTCGTAATGAAAAGGTACATCATCTTGCTGAAACCTGATATCACTTGAACATTCACTTGGGTTCGACAATTATCCAAACCGGTGAACATGTAAACGTAATCCTTCAGAAGTGTCCACTGGATTACCTGATATGACGCATCTAGATGTTTTGAGAGGATACGTGAAGTATACGATATGAAACAACAATTCATTTTAGAACTCGTGGATAGAAAAAGATGTATACTTGCAACGATATTACCCCAGGAACATTTCACACTGGAATTATTTTAAGGGAGTGTATTACAAATATTATTTCATCAAAATTGTAATAAGTGTGTTAAAATCTTTAGTAACCCACGGCCCTATCAGAGCAGGCACATTACCTGCCATACTTAACCCCCCCCCTTCAAATACGGTCCAAAACCTGGAAATTAACAAACATACAGATTGGACGTGATAATATATATTTTGGATGGCCGTTGCTTCCCACTCGGGCGCATTAGGCTAGGCTCCTCTTATCAAAGTTGACAGGAGCTTCGTCGGGAGGCGCAGCAGTCTTGTACGAAGCAATGCTGCCACCCGTTTTTTGTCGAACTTTTTTTTATAAGAAATAAATTTTTTTATCAATGGCCTCCTGCTCGGGAAACCTTTTGTTTTTTTTTCACATATACAACCCCCTTTACGTGGTTATCCGAACCACCCTGGCCTGGTTATCGGCGTGAATAAAGTGGGCCCCTTATTCTTCACTTTTGAAAAGACTCTCACACATTTTATTTATTAACACAATGGACTAACACATAGCACAAAACGGAGCCCCACGGTAGCACATGGCATCCGCGTACCTGCTTTGTGGGCGGACGTTATGAGCACGTCCGTCTACTAAAACGACCACCACGAAACTTTGAAAAAAAAGTTAGTAGCGCACTCTCAGCGACGAATGATGTATCATTATTACAAAAAAAATACTAAAAATGATACTTTTTCACTTAATAATAGTAATAGTAATAGATTCATTTTTCATTTTGGAAAAGGAAGTTTTTGGCTTTCTACTACTCCATCTTGATACCAAAAATGTGGGAATCTTGCAAAGAAAGGAAAGAAGCAATGAGTTTTAAAAGAAGTAACTCTTTACATAGATGTGTAGATCTTGCAAAGAAAATAAAACATATAGGAATAGTCACTTATATTCTAAAGAGTAAAAATGCATCCAATGTATAAAAACTATTTTCAAGTAAATATATTGGTATCATCTGCATATCTGATTAAGCTGGCAGAAGATTCGATATCATCCAAGTCATTCGTATGGAATAAAAATGAAATTGGCCCCAAAACAGAGCCTTGGGGAACGCCCATATAAACATTTTAATATACAGATATACTAAGAAGGTATACTAACAAACTGTTTTCTGTGTGTCAAGAAACTCTGTATCCAGTCGAGTGAAACTTCACGAATACCATATCTGTGTATTTTAGACAGAATCACATCATGCTGAACGCAGTAAAATGCTCTGCTCCGTAAATTCTGTCCGACCTTGATATCTTGTTCCATTCAGACTGTATGTCAGAAGTATGTCAGTGAGTATGTCACTGCATGTCAGAAGTACGCGTAAAAATATGGCTACCTCAAACTACACTCCACATGAATTCAGCACTTTCCACATGAATATAGCAATTTAAATCCTGCATGAATGAAGTAGGTACTCGTGCATCATCATAAAAATTAAACTATTTCATATATTCATATTTCAAAATTCACGTTACATAGCGTTGTTGGAGAAAATTCACTTCATAATCGAAAGTACTGGGTTGAATTTTTTTTTCTTGAGGAGCAATATTCATCATTTTCATTTCAACTTTGTACAGTGTCATCCCCAAAGTATGCACCATATGGGAAACTTATTTATTAAATGTTTTTCGACAAAATGTTACTCTTGATAAAAGTTTGTGCATCCCCCAAAACTAAACATGCACCAACAAAATATAGGAAAACACACGTAATATACGAGGAGCTTTCAAATATTTGATTTTGAGACAAGAGTAAAGTAATCTTATTTTGAAAAATCTCGGCAAATGTTATTTGATTAAAAAAATAAAACTCCACTTAGATAGCCATGCCTTGAAATAAATCTGAATGTATTTTTCATTGCTGAACAACTTTTCTGAATGACATTTCCCGAGATTTTTCAAAATAAGAGTACTTTACTATTGTCTCAAAATCAAATATTTGAAGGCTCCTCATATATTACATGTGTTTCACTGTATTTCGTTGGTGCATGTTTAATTTCAGGGGATGCACAAACTTTTATCAAGAATAACTTTTTATCGAAAAACGCTTAATAAATAAATTTCCCATATCGTGCATACTTTGGGGATGACACTGTATAAAAATATGAAAACGTTGGTTTAATTTTGGAAAAAAATATTGATTCATCCAAAAGAGCAATTCATTTAGGCCCGTCTCAAATTACCTACACTGTAGGTTGATGGACCGACCCCTAACAAAAAACAACTAATACCCTGGCTCATACCACGAAGGGCGTTGGATTTTATCCAGCAGGTGTCATCGACTTTATGTTGCACTGACTTGCACTGACGAGTGGCCAAACAGCCCGAAACCGGTCTGCAAGTGTGTTCTAATAATTGGAAACCGATTGCGGCAGTTGTATCGCCAACAGCATATGCAGGAATCACTTCAGTGAAGAATCCTGCACTGACACCTGTCGGATTTAATCCAACGCACTTCGTGATATTAGCCAGGGGAGTAGTTGTTTTCTGATAGGTGTCATCCATTACCATACAGTGTAGGTAATTTGAGACTAGCCTAAACGAATTATTCTTTCACATAATTTACAGCCAGTCTCCAAGTACGCCCACACAATTTGTGAAAAAAAAGTCACTATTCAGTAAGTTGTGTCAATAAAATCATCTTTAGTCTATATTGAGTCAAGTGGTTACTTTCGAGTTTGGGTATTAACTGAATAGTTGCAATATTTTATTTATCTTATTCAAATAGATACTCTCGTGTAAATATAACAATAAATGCTCGATGATTGAGTTATCCATAAAAAGTCTATTTATTTGGTCAGAACCCACATCATAGGCATGTCTGTTTTCTAACGTAAACTCATCAATTATCCGTTAACAAGCAAACGCGGCTTGTGATACAGTATTAATTTGATCTTTGGCCAACAGTAGTTTTCATTGGAATGTCAATCATCATCACTCACCTATATTCCCTTATCGGCATAATAATCCTTCGCATTAAATGATACTATCAATGAAATCATTCATTTTCTCCTTTTCTGGTATTCTTGCTAGTCATCTGCGATGTACGAGGTATATTTTGACATGTGTTGAGTTTGCCATACTGATTGAAAAAAATATTAGAAAGAGAAAATATTTTAAACCATTTTTATTTCGAAAAACGAAAATATTATTCAAAGTTAGTCGAATTTGTAAATTCCATGTATTCGTCAATTAAGTTCACCACTGAAATGGAGGTAGATATATCAATAAATTTTTTAGATTTGACTATCACTAGATAAAGTTCATTATGTAGGAAACGGTAGAAATGTTAAATGAGAGAATCACATACAATTCATGATAAAAAAATTCGATCGCTGACATATATATTTGAACAGATTTTAAGAATTCCCAGAGCTGCCACTTAGCAACCAATTCAAACGGATCCGTAGAGGATCAAACTCGGAATAGAAAAATGCTTCCGTGCCGAAAGGGAGCCGGATAGCGTCGAAATGACGGTTGATTCGCCACAAAACTCAGAACACGTAGTACAAAGCGTGACTTCTCAGCAAGTGCCAGAAAGCGCACCCGCAAAGGAGGCTAGGCCGGGTACCTCAACACAGGTACTCCAAGTGATTCAGGTACAAAATGTACCGATAGTCCCCCCCAAGAGAGGCTAACAATCCCGAGACCAATAAGATACCTGCAACCACACAGGTAGGTACCTCAACAAACTCCAAATCCTTCGACTATTACCATCAGGCAGAAGGATAGCTGGACTCCATTTAGAGAACAGGCCATCCAAGAAAAAATCGGATTCACAAAGGCCATCAACACGGCTGGTAGCATCAAAGTACAGCCAACAAGCATTCCCGATTACAGGAATATGATGGAATGAAAATTTCCCACCATACTTATGGTATGGCTGAAGAAAAATTCCTCAGGGTTATCTTCCGCGGTGTCTCAAAATTCCTGGACATCAAGGATATCAAAGAAGAGCTCACTGCGAGAGGATTCGACATCTTGTCAATCTCCCGCATGAAAAAAGATATCTTGAATATAAGAGTCCGAGCAGAAACTCAGCGACCTCGAACAATGGTAGGCCTGTGCTACAATTGCCAAAGATTTGTGCGCCGGACGCCATTTAACGTCTGAGTGCAAAAGAGATAGACAGTTTTCCGCGAAGTGAAACAACTGCAAAGGTGCACACCCCGCTAGCTTACGTGGATGCCTAGCATTCCCTAGAATGCCGGACAGCCTCACGACGACAACCAGCCCCCACAAGACAGCCTGTTGCCCCCAAGAGGCAGCCAATTCCAGCCACAAGGAGGCTCATCGGGGCGGAGACTCCTATGCGAACGCGGCTCAAGGCTCTAACAGACAACAACAGAATAATAATGCTGTCGAAGGCCCAGTCGCGGCACTAGACTAACTTAAGAGTCTGAAGACGCAGTTTCCCGCGCTACACACGATATTCACGGCAAACACCCCCGTCACCTCCAGGTACTAAATAATAGTACCTGATTCCCTGAAGATAGTCATCTGGAATGCCAACTGATTACTCAGGAAGAAATTCGATGTAGAGAACTTCCTGACAGAAAACGACGTGGATATTATGCTCCTGCAAGAGACCTAATTGCAAGGAAACATTATAGCGATCCCGAACAATATCTTTTATAAAAAAGACAGAGTCGGCAGACGCGGAGGTGGCGTAGCCATCCTCATCGAAAGATCGATTAGACATGCTCAAATTGGTCTAGACGAGGATGCGCTAAATCGTTTAGGAGCTATAGGTATCGAAGTAAATCTCCAAAGGGGTCTACACCGAATTATAACGGTATATAACCCCCAACAACCGCATACAGTCGGAAGCCGGAAGTGCTCTCCTGCTAGAAACAGACACCGCAACGATAGCTGCAGGTGATTTCAACGCGAAACACACGCGGTGGAGTAGAACTACCAATTTGAATGGCCGAGCGCCTTACGCTCACGCCGACGAACACGGATATCAGGTTTTGGGACCACCGCTGCCTACCCACTACCAAATACCACACAGACCTGATATTCTTGACATAACACTTGTCAGGAACATCACTCTCAACTGGTATACGTGACTTCTGAGCTTGAATCAGATCACAATCCAGAGACACTGATTCTAGGGGAAGTCCCCCCCAATACAAAACGATAGCAAAGGAATCAGAACCAACTGGGAAACTCTCAAGCCGTACTTGGAAGCAATCCCCGCCATATAACAACCTCCCGAAACCCGCGAATCCTTAGACGCTACGGTAACATGGTTGGAGGAAAATATAAGAAACGCACTCGCAGTGGTTACCACGACTCACGTGGAACCAAGGAAATCCTATAATGAATTTCCTCGATGGGTCAAAACTCTAATAAGAGAAAGAAACCGTTTTAGAAGAAGATATTACAGGACTCTATTTCCAGGAGATAGAGCCAGTGCAAATGCGAAAGTCAGCGAAGTAAAACGCGCCTCCTGGGACTTGGCGATTAGTCAAGATCAGAGAAAATAAAAGAAAAGCTTTCACGCCAATACATGACCAACAAGGTGTCTGTTTCACAACGGAAGATAAAGCCTTCCCCTTCGAGAATACTATAGAAAGCCAATTCAGGCTGAACACAGATCCAAACGACGATATCGATAAAGATATCCGAATCGAGGAAGCAGTGGAAAAAAAGTCAAGACCCAAGATTCCCGCAAAACTACAGACCTAGAGGTCTGTTAGGCTCCATGACCAAGGTAGCGGAGAGAGTAGTCCTGCAAAGGTTGAACAAGGAGATCGAAGACAGACAACTTCTACCGAATGAACAGTTCGGCTTCAGGAGAGCCCACTCTTGTGAACTACAAGCCCGAAGACTGGTGGAAAGCTCAATCCGAAAGATGAACAGAAAAAGACACGTACAAATATTACTATTAGACATCTCGAAGGCCTTCGACAGCGTTAGGCACGAAGGTCTTCTACACAAGATGATTAATTTCAACCTACCTCTCAGTCAAGTGGATAGGGTCCTATCTGAAGGACAGAACTTTTACTGTAAAGCTTAACAACATCCGTTCACCGGTAAGATAAATAGAGGCTGGAGTGCCACAGGATGCACTCCATTCAGCCACGCTTTACAGTCGCTTTATGTCAGCGATCTCCCGAGAACTGACCATGTCAAGGTCTCTTTCTATGCTGATGACACCGCCCTAATGTCCTCGTCCATGGCGAGAGAATTCGATGTAGCTTATATGCAGACTGCAGTTGCAGCCCTTAAGATTTGGTTCCTGGACTGAAAAATCCGAATAAACCCTGCAAAAACACAAGCGACAGCACTAGGTAGGCAAAGTGTTCACCCGAATCTCATAGTTATCATTGCAGGACAAGAAATCGCCTGGGGCCACCAGGTTAAGTACCTACGTCTAACTATAGACTGCAGGCTCACCTGGTCCAAGCACATCGAATCCGTGAAGACTAAAGTGAGTGCGGGAATGTCACAATTGTATCCTCTCCTCAATCGCAACAGCAAGCTGAGTCTTAAAAGTCTTACTTTATAAGACTGTGTTTAAACCCGTGATAATGTATACCTCAGGAGTCTGAGGACATACAGCAAAAACACTCGAAATTATGAAACGGGTCCGGAATAAAATCCTAAGGATGGCAACGAACGCTTCGTGATATGTACGGAACGCAAACATCAGACGGGATCTGAATCTTCCAACCATTCGAGAGAGTATACAGTCCCGAAATAGAGGAGTTTTCGAAATTGCGGAAACTCATGAGAACCCCCTAATCAGAGCCGCGGTAGATTACGCTATCGACGACTCTTCCCGCTTCAAAAGGCCTCGCATCTCCGCGAGGTGAGATCACTGGCTAGTGACCTCGGAAAGCTAGTGCGGCGAGATTAGTCTCGACCGTGCAACGCACCTCTCAGAGCGTATATCACAGGCAGAGACCACGAAAGAGTCAGAGATTCAAAATCCAACTCAATTTATCAGAAGACAGGCTTGGTCTATCACCAGTCAGTCGTTCCTGATACTTCGAGTTGTCTCAGTCTACGCATATACCACTGAAGATGTTTGCCGTAATAGCAGACTAAACGTTTGTTACCTCAGGTTCCCTTCGACCACGGCCAACTAGTACGAAGTTTGTTCTCTTCATTTGTGATCGCCTATGCCCTTATATTATATTAATACTAGTTAATTCAAACTTCGAAAATAATGAGAAAAAAAACTACTGTACTTACAGTCAATTTCAACTCAGCGGGTCTGTATTATGAAGTCAAGTTTCGACATAAGCAATCGCTCTCCATCCCTGTTTTCTTTTGATGCAGCATACAATTAGAAAATCATGGGATAATAACTTGATTCAACCCATTTTGCCTTCACGGCTTCGATTATGTAATGATTAAATGATCGATCGTATCATTTAAAAAATAGCCATTCCCTCGTACATATCGTTGCGGCAGTCAGAGTACTCGATAGCCATCGTTCCTTTCATAATAATTTTTCATAAATTTATCTGTGATATGTGTAATTGGAATTGATTATTTCGATAAATCGAAAAAGTGTTGCATTGACAGATAAATGATTAGACTACCTTAGGAAAATACTTGTACATTTATCGGATCGGTTTGAGAAATGACTATGAATAAGTGAAGTTGAATGAAAGTAAATTGAATTTGAAACTCAAGTGCACACACGTTACTCAGTCATTGGAGTTACATGTATGTAATGTTCAGCAGATACAGTCCTCGTAATTCCGCTTTACCGGAGGATTCGTATAGACCGTTGAATTGCATGACCTAGCAGGGAAATCGGGAACGGTATAGGATCCGCTGATTTCGAAGTCATTGAAAGGGCAAGAAGAATGTTTCAATTATATACTAGTTGCTTTACTATCATCATCAATATCGAAAATCGTACACAAAACGGTAAGGTAAGGAATTCCTAAATCTTTTCAATGCTTCAACACTTAAGCGATCATCAATATGGTTTTCCGAAGCAAAAACCAACAGGTGACATCGCACACATTATCCACTTTTGGAGCAAAGCTATCGTCAAACCCAATGAATTAGAATATTCCTGCTGCGTGAGGTATCACATATAGAGTTAGGAGTCGTTGTAAATGACTCCACATTCTAAGGTGTGTGTTCATGCCAAAAGGATATATGACTCTGAACCCACTCAGTGTCATTAACGGAACCATCGAAAAAACCTTGTCATGTAATGCGGACTCTGTAGTGATGATCCGCCTTTTCCTAGCTATTCATCTGGATCTTTTTATGGACCATGAAATAATCAAATAATCCGACCTTAAGTTGCAAAGAAGATGGGCATCGACTAAATGACCCCAGCTGTCCTCCCTGTAACGTCAGATCAAGAGCTAGAGCTTCTCAGTTTTTCAACTCTTGACCATGTTAACAAACATAAATAGGACAGCCAGAAAGCGCAATTCTCGAGCCGTGAAAGCAAAATCGGGAGGAAAAAAACTTTCTTCGAGCAGATCAGCAAAAGATTGTTTTCAAAGATTGCTGCGGACATTGGGTATCTTGCACCTTGGAACTCTCAACAACCCCAATCTCAACCAATCAACTAGAATCAATTTATCCATTATGGCTGTGTAGAGGGGTTTCCAGAAGATGCCCCACAGATAAGAACTACACTTCCGGCCTGGCTGGTGTGTGCAGTTAGTTCCCTGCAGCCATGAAAAAGCTTCTTCCTGGAATGCATCATGGGAGATTTACGCTCCTAAGGCTACACAGAGTCGCTTATCAACATGACGGCGATCAACTTTGAAGAGGATTATTCTTCACAAAGAAATTCAGGCCCGGCCGGTATCAGTACATTTACTCTGTGCCTGAATCCAGTTTTCATCGTTTACCAGAGTTCCACTCTGGTAAACTGACTTACAAAAACCTTTCACCAAATAAAGTAATCGACTCCGCTAAGAAGCTGGACTTATGATCATATATGAATAAGCGAAGCTGGAATAATCTCTCGTGAGTAACAGTAGAGGGTCGAATAGATTCACTTACTTTGGACCTCCCCCTACCTACCTCGGATTGTTGCGCTTGATATTTCCAAAATCCTTGGCCATGTCTGATATGAGAAATCACTAATTGAAATTCGATATTATGGTTTGCCATAAGTATCGTTTTTATTTGTGGGTGCTGTGAAAGTTTACAAACTACAGAATCTGAAGAGAAGTCAGCAGTTGCAGAACATGTCCTAAATTAGTTGATTCAAGTATTATTCACTATGAGTAGGTACATCTATCTTAACACAAAAAACATGATTGGATATCTTTCTCATAGGTTATAATTAAATAATAGAAATATATTCAATTTTCAAAGAGATACAGACAAAGTCTGTATCTCAGCCCACGTCAAATTGTTCACCCCAAAATACTTTTTATATTCATAGCCGTTCTTCACGAAACAACTTCTATATTTCATTTCGAAAGCGATTCATGTATTTAATTCCACGCCCAACACCAAATAGGGGTGTTTATTTCACCTGACATTCAATAAAGTATTTTTCAACACGCACATAATGCTAATGGTTTTTACTTTTGATGAATTCTGCCCAGTTGATCCGTAAATATTGTATAGCCTCCTTAAATGAAATTGAGAGAGTGTTGAATGAATTGATTAGTTAGTGTAACACTGCATAACTTCAGTGAACTTTTGGGAATGGTTCCATACGATTTTATACACGTACAAATTAAAAGTCAGATTAAGCCACTTAACTTGAAATTTGCTAGGAATATTTGCCGAGTATTTTTCACAGAATGACTGCAAATATCTTTAGAGAGTTATCTCGGCGAATTAAATAACTAGCAACAGTTTACATTTCCTAAATATAATGAAGTATAGTTACAGATATTAATTTTGGTGGCAAGTTAGCATTCTCCACTCACGTACACTTTACTGTACCTAACTGTTCTGAAATTGATACATTTTTCGAAAGATCACAAAATACACTTTCCGCTTTTTTGCCCATGTAATATCCTACATTTTGTTATGGGAGCATTTTATAGAATCCTGAATACAATGTACATATTAATCAACCAAATCAAACCCATGTTGCCTCTCATATCCTCATAATGACCATAATCAGCTTATTGACTCTATATACATATGTCTAGAGTACAAAAACATTCTCAGCCTGCTAACATACGAATCTATTCCTAAATCAAAGTTTGGCGCTATACAGTGCATTTCTTTAATGTCCCCCCCCCCTTTTATTTTTTGAACATGTCAACTCAAAAAATTGAAATTTGAGATAATGAAATGAATGCATGAATACTTTATTTTGAAGTGAAACTGCTTTCAAGATGGCGACTGGGCGCCATCTGGATAAAAAAAATTACATGGAAAGGGTGGTCATGTGACACATTTTTTGAAGCTCATGACAAATGCTTCACAACCCTAGAATATAATGCCAATATCCTCAACTACTACACGATGGCGGAACTTTCAATAATTGCCTCAATACATTGACATTTAACTATATAATATGAGGTAATAAGCTTGACGTCAGTTCAGAAGATGCTAGAAATGGTTGCCTTGAACATCTTAACATATGAACAGCCTATTCGATATTTCACGTCGAACATTTTCGAACACAGTAACGTCAATATCTCTACAAATATTTATTATTTCCTGCCGTATATCCAATATTGAAGCAGGTTCAATTTCGTACACCTTTTGATTCAAATAGCCCCATAAAGAAAAGTCCAAAGGTGTCAAATCTGGCGAGCGGACTGGCCATTCTGTAGGATATCGACGGCCAATACAACGACTGGTAAAAGTAGTAGAGTAGCATACAAATAGTTTCTTACTTGTCTGGAGTAATGTGGTAGTGCTTCATCTTGTTGGAATACAATATCCATATCGAATTCATTAGCTTTCGCTTCGACGATTTCAGTGACGAGAGGGTCAACAGTAGTTTCCAGCATATTCAAATATAGTTTCCCTGTTGAATTTTGATCAGTAAATATATAATATAGTTTCCCAATATTCCTACCCATACGTTAATTTTTTCTGGATATTGGGTATGTGTTTCCCAGAAAACGTGAGGGTTGGTGTCACTCCAATAACGGCAATTTTGTCTGTGAACATTGCCGTTTGAGAAAATGTACATTCGTCACTAAAAAAAATATTGTGGAGATAGGTAGGATGCCTTGCATTGGTTTCCGTCATGATTCCGCAGAATTCTGTTCTTTGATCGAGGTCATCACAAACATTCGCTTCGGAATAAGTAGACTGTTCAGAATTTACTACCATCCCACCAATTATTTGCACTTTCTGTTCTTCCGGAATGGACGGATGACCTGGGGGATTTTTGTTATGTACACTAACCGGTAGTTGTGAATTTGGATACAAGTTCCCTCAAATATTTTTTACAGATAGGACGATTCGGAAAAAGTTCATTGAAAAACCCTTCGGTCTCGTGAAAGTTCCGTGTAATTAAAAATCGTTTCGATTTTTTCTTCCAATGGACGAGAATTGACCATTTTAGAAATTGTTGACGTGGTACGTTTCTACTAGTAAAACCGAAAACTAAATGAGAATATCTTAACTGAACAATGATGTTCATTGTCGTACTGTTGTTGGAATGGCCATATGGCAGATAAAAAAAATATTTTTAGAAATATCGATATTAATGTGTTTGTTTTCAGGAAATTATCAAATGTTCCGCCATTTTGTAGTAGGTGAAGATATTGACTTCATATTCTAGGGTTGTGAAGTATTCGCCAAGAGCTTCAAAATGATGTGTCACCCTTTTCCATTTAATTTTTTTTTCCAGATGGCGACTGGGCGCCATCCCAATCAATTTTGTACATTTCGTTGATTTCCTCGGCTGTGGTGGTTTGGTATGGTTGCAAAGTTATAGTGAATCACATCAGCCACTGGCCACCATATAATACCCATGATCTTTTTTGTTCGGTTTTCGCCTTTGGGAAGTGCCTCGGTTGCTCATCATTGTCCAACAACTGTCCTGAACGTCCCTTTTTTTTTTCGTAAAAAGGAGTTATATAGTATCGAGTATTTTAGCCAGGTCCATCTTGAAACATTACTGTCAAATTTATTTTACCATCTAATAATATTTTTTTGTGTAGTAGACTAGAAAAAAAAAAGAAAGCAAAATAAAATTATGGAATAGAAATTCTCAGTCATTACGGTAAATTACAGTTTTGAACTCGCGATTCACATTTTTGTATTAAGGATCTTCAAATCTGATTTTTTTAAAGAGGTTTTCAAACTAGAAAAAAACAAAGTTTGATCGTGATGATTCGATACAAAAAAGATCGTTTTGGTTGCGTAAAAAGCAAAGAAGAACATACATCAAAACGGGCCAACTTGTGTCGATCGTTCAAATCATGGGGCACCCACCTTTCACGCTTTTTGATCTTTCCAATACGTTTCAAACTATTTAAAACCGCATACGATCTGACGCCCAGTTCTTGCGCCTTTCCACGAACCGTCTCCAGTCTCCACCAGGGTCCCGAAATCCTCGTCCGGAATTACTGTAGGTTGACCACTCGGAGGCTCATCTTTGAGGCTATACTCTCTGGAAGGAAAAATTTCGCAAACCAACGTCGAACAGTGCGTTCATTAACATAATATCATTTTCAAATGCCTAATAAATTTTTCGGACTGTTTCGGGCTTGGGTTCAATTTTAGTTCGTAGAGAAAAATTGACCAAAAACTGTTTAACGACATTGAATAGTAATAAGATGAAATGAGGCAAAAAAATAGAGTACGTATAGAGTAAAAAATTCTGTATCGGTCAGAATTTACCACGACACAGTAAAATGAATATTTATTGAGATATGAAGCTCCAAAAGCGCATGACATAGAAATGGACGAAACTTTCAATGCAACCTAATGTAGATGCAAAGTGATAACAACGACTGAAGAAAAAAAACAGATCCTAATGAAATAACTGCTCCTACATTATGCCGATATATTTATGTCAAGAGGGGTAGTAAATATAGTTGATCTGGTTTTTTTTATTCTAAATTACCAACACGATCTTGCAGAATATCTACTTACCTAGGTGCATCTACAATCCCACCCCCATTATACGAGTATATTTTTGTTCTGTACAAGACAATAAACAACATTGAATGGTTCTGATATATTTTTAGGTTAGATCATGACCCTTGAGTACTTCATGTGTTGAATATAATGTCTGTATAGCAAATAAATAGTAGGAAACGAGTTTCTTCAATATTCAGAGATAATTTCTCAAATCTAATACCCTTGCGATGTTCCACATTTCATTCGTTTGAATTACTAACAGTTTTGTTTATCAGTGTCACTTTTTTTTGGTTTGAAGACCGCCAATTTATGGCGCGCTCACTTGGCGAGTCCGGCACACGTACCACTACTTGCCGGATAGGATCGGAGAGCTGGAATCCTTTCCGACGGCGGACGGTCTTGACTGTGCTGTGCCAGGCTAGTGGGCGATTCAATTCATTTTCATTGTTCCAATCCTGTACGTATTTTGACGGAACGGGCCGTGCTGTGCTGTGCCGGACAAGTGGGCGACAAGCTTAAAGGCCGGGAAACACTTCTTCATACACCTCTCCGATCCGACTCCGGTTTGATTTTGCCCCAAAAGTGGATCGGTGCAGGATCGCCAGTGGGTAATCACACTTGTCATACATGCTTCCGACTCTTTTCCCATTAGCGCTCCAGCTTGATAGACTTGCCAGTCTCGCCAGTGTCGATTCAAACAATATCTAGGAAGGTCCTCTAAGCAAAAGCAATTTAGCCATTAAGGCACTCTGTTTGGAAGAAGATGAGGAAAATCGGAGAACTCTCACAGAGAACAGCGGTACAGCTCTTCAGTCTGGTCATATAGAACCGGATATTTTCTGACTTGTTCAATAAGCTCCTCCGGTTTCAATGACATTTTTTAAATTTAATTTGGAGAAAAAAAAAACTCAAATATCATACAAACTCCAAGCGATACCCGTCCCGCAGCTGGAGAACAAATTGGCCGCAGTATCGGATCATGATCGAATGCAGGATTGGAGTCGGGTGGGAGCGAGGTTGTCCAGTCCACGTATCGGAACGATGTGAACTACTCTATTCGGACTAAAGTACCATTTCCCTCTCAAACACTCGTCGGACTGTATGATGGGAGTCAGATCTGAAATGTGTATGACAGGTGTGTCCCGGCCTCAAAGCGTATTCATGTTGTCTCAGGTAATTTGGTGTGCTGAATAAAGTATAAAGGTAAAGTGTGTTTATGTGTCAGGTAGTCTGGTGTGATAATACCTGTATCTGGATAAGGTAAATTAACAATAACATTCGTCGGCCCTTTTCTACCTGGCGTCATGCTGTTTGCTATATTCAGTTGAGGTTCACTGCTTCTTTTTTTCTGTTGAAATTATCCATGTGTTTGTGGATTTCTAATTCCTCCCGTACCAGTTGGCTATGTTATCTCTAGTTGGGTGCAATGCGATTTGTTTATTTTAATGAATTGTATGCATTGATTCAGGAAATGTTTTATTGAATCAAGTACAGTTTATTAAAATTCAAAAAGTGAGGCCCACCCTCAAATGCTGTTGACACCTATAAATATACCCATCATGTCGGTATATATCGAGTGATCTATAGATATGTTCGCTTGATCGAATCAGTGTCTGGACACTTTTTGAAAGTTCAAAATAGCCTTCAGCAGGTTTCCAGAAATCGTACAGAAATAGTCATGTACTTCGTCTCAAAATACATTTCCATAGACAGAATACTCATACAATAATACTCTGACAATAATTATTCAATTAACTTCTCAATACTTTCTCTCAAACGGACACTGGACACTTTCTCATACATGCTTCATTTCAATACTACTCAATGCTTCAGTTTTGAAATTATATTTTTTGAAATTCACTTGAGAATCAGAAGATACCATATTACGAAACTTCATACTAATGCATTTCTCCACATCATGACCTTTCTTGGAAACAGTAGAAACTCCAAAGTAGGGCGAAAAAGAAATTTGCATAATGCTAATCACGAAAACTTACTGAAATAAATCATTCTTTATATCCCCAATAACACTTCTGATCACGTCGATATTATGAAGCTTGATTTATGTTTTAATTGCATTGCTCTAAATTTTTTACTCATTTGTTTTTTCAGCGCCGTAACCAGAGACAACTAATGAGACGTCCATTACTCAAGCTTAACGTCACTCTGAATGTATAAGTAGACATAATCACAAAAGGTTATTACGAATTCTTATAATATTATGAATATAGTGCTCTACTTAACCTGTGACTTTAATGAATAGGGTAATCGTACTATTCTAAAATTCATGTTGAAAAGCATTCAGTCGCGCTTATCGACAAAAGTAGGTATATATTATCGAGTATTTTAGCCAGGTCCGTCTTGAAACATTACTGTCAAATTTATTTTACCATCTATTTAAATTTTGTTGGGAAATTGAATCAGAATAATATTTTTTTTGTGTAGTAGACTAGAAAAAAAGAAAGCAAAATAAAATTATGGAATAGAAATTCTCAGTCATTACGGTAAAATTTTCCAAATTCAACATTTTGATCATCTTCACCGGTGTATTATGACGAAATTTTGTCAGGAAAGACGGAATTGAAAGCTATTTGCGTTATACAATGAGCGTTATTAACATAAATAACACATTTTGATTATTTCCTACAAATTGATTCCTCGAAGAAACAGTTTTGAACTCGCGATTCACATTTTTGTATTAAGGATCTTCAAATCTGATTTTTTTAAAGAGGTTTTCAAACTAGAAAAAAACAAAGTTTGAAGGTGACTAAAGCTATAATGAAATTATTGAAAAGAAGATTGAATAGCTTCTAAGCATTCCAATATTTTTTCAATTGTACTGAGTCTTGAAAACTGGGCGAGTTTCGAAAGACAACCTTTTTTATAAGACAGGGTTTTTTTCTTGTAGTTGGAATATTGATCGCGTTCAGCCTATTCCCAAAAAGGGAAAGAAAAATATAACAAATAACTATAGACCACTCGCTTTGCTATGTCGCTTTGCTCCAACATCATGAAGAAAGTCGTAAAGCACCATATCCTCAAATATTTGGAAGGCTTCAACATCTTGAGCGATCATCAATATGGCTTTCGGAAACAAAGATCAATAGGTGACCTTCTATCGTATGTCACTCATACGCAATCGTAAAACATGGAGAATCAAGAGCTGTTTCGCTTGATATTTCTAAGGCTTTCAACCGTGCGTGGCATGAGGGTTTGCTGGCCAAACTTTGATGCTATGTTTTGTCGGATCACTTTTGTGTATGGCTCTTAAGCTTCCTGAAAAAACGTTTCCTGCAAGTGACCGTCGGTGGATATCTCTCGAATACTTTCACCATCAACGCAGGTGTTCCCCAGGGATTCATATTGTCTCCAACCTTTTTTATTGTATATCAACAACTTATTGGAAAAAAAAACAAGAATACAATATATTGCTTTGCTGATAACAGCACACTTGTCTCGTCATTCCATTTGGATTCCAGGACATCGGCTACGGAGGCACATCTTCACCAGCAGCAGGAGGTTGCATATTTTAATGAGAATCCAGAAGTGATTTCGAATTGGAGTGAAAGTAACCACGTTCAATCCAATGCCACAAAAACCCAGGCATCGCTTTTCTCCAATAAGATAAATGTCTTCGAACCGAATATAAAAATGTCAGGTCAGACAATATGTTTTGGTACATTCATGTCGCTGGAATTGCAAAGGCTGCTTCTTAAAAGCTTGGAACACTGTTCCGAACAAGAAAACTGTACATACCTCAGCAACTTTTTATGCTTTATAAAGCTCAGATCAGACCTTTTTTGGAGAATCGTTCTCATGTATGGAGCTCTGCCCCCAAACATACCCTGAAGTTGCTGGATTCCATCCAGAAAATAGACACCCGCCTGATTATAGACGCGAATATCACCTGCAACCTTGATAGCCTAGAACATCGAAGAAAGGTTGGAGATTTGTCTCTCTTTTATAGATACTTGCACGGGAAGTGTTCAAGTGACTTAGCACATTTGATTCCACCAAAAGCGTTACATATCAGAAATACGCGACGAAATGTGGCTGCTCATCGTTTAGAGTTTCAACTCAGTACACCTCGAACTTCACTGTTCAAGAACTCTTGTGGAATAAACTTCCTGAGAACGTTTTTCCAAATGGATTTAATCTCTAGCGATTCAAATCCAATATGAATCACTACTTTCGCATAGGCACCGCTCTGAGAGCCTTAAGGATTTGCCTGTAGTGCTTGTGTTTTGTCTTTGAAAAAAATAAGCACTTTAGATGAATTTTATTGCATCTGCTTTTGATAAAGAATCAGAACAAGCAAGTTGTGATGTTTTTCAGTGTTCAATTCGTTTAAACTAAAAGACATACAAAAGGCATCCATTGTCTCCAAAAAATTTATACTTTATTTCAAATGTTTATTATTTGATAGAAGATCTTGATGATATATTCAGTAGGAATGAAGCTGATGTTGTATCAAAACTGAATTTGTCGTGAATTGGTAATCTAACCGAATCTAAATTAGGTATCATGAACTGAACTGATTTATTTCGGATGTACCTTGTTGACCATTTCCAACAATTTTGTCCAGAACCTTTGTGGCAAGTAAAATTCACTATAAAAAATTGGAAATTATTTATGATTTCGCCTTTGGAGAAAAAAAAATAAACATCACTGATTCAAGTTTGTTTCAGTAGTTTAAACAAAATTAGACACTTAGCTCAGTCTTTAAAAATATGTTCTTACCGGTAAATGATCGTTCTTAATTTTGAATTTCAGTTCCTAATTATGTAATTTAAGAAACATCAAAATAAATTGCAAATTTTTCAGATCCAGTTGAAAAACTGACAACTTATAGTTTTTATATTTAAATGAGTTGGTATGGAAATGTATTAAGTAGCACTTTCTTAGTTTGATTCCATTTGCTAGTGAAGTAGTGAATACAAAAATTAAAATATTGAGGAAATGAATAAAAACAATAACGGTAACTAGCTTATCAACTATAAAGAGCTCAATCGAATTTTGTGAATTCCATCAAATTGTCTGGCTAATTCGTAACAACCTATGACAAATTACTAACACCACATTTATTGCGTAACTGAAAGTCACACATATTCCTGTAATGTGTGTAATGGAATATTTCATGAACAAACCTGTACAACAGTGAGTGGAAGGATCACCGACAAATATTCTAAAAATTAGTTTAATCTATTCATGTCAACGATGACAGAAGATAATGATATTCATTCGCTCATTTGAATAAATCGCAGCCAGGAATCTTGTTTCGATTGAAAGGGGTGTATTTTAGGAGAGAATAATTTTTGGAAAGAAAAGTGCTCTACTTCTATATCTTCGTACAAAAAATGTGAAAATCTTCCAAAAAAAAGGAAGGAAGCAATCAATTTCAAAAAAGGTAACTCTTTAAAAAGATGTGTACATCATGCAAAGAAGTAATTTCAGACACAAACATGAAAAAAAGCCCTCTTGAAACAGTTAATTCGAAATAAACATTAAATCACACGAAACTATATAACTATACCTAAATTAGTTCAGTTCAAATTTCACACCTCCAAAAGGAATGAAGCTGTGAGCAGCGTGATTTCGTTGTCACCCGGTATATTAGAAAACCAAACTAGCAGATGAAATGTCGGGAAATTAAAATTAGAACTCTGAATGGAAACACTCCAATAATTTTAGAAATACAATGAAATAGTGATGTTATTAATCAGGAGATTAAAACATCTGTTGGTACAAAGTTAATCGTATCTTCACAATGACAAGTCAGAAATGATGTTTTGAACACCCAGGAAGACAACAGGTTCAATGATGAATGTGACAAATATGCATTCGGTGTCATCATGACTACCATATGCGGTTTAACTTCCAACCACTCTTTCGAAATGTCTAGACAAGACACATGTTATCTTACTCATTGGTGAACGATATGGTACCATTACAATTTATTTCAACTCTTTATTTCTCTTCAATCTTTCACGAAAGATTCAAAAAGATTTAACAAATATATTATTCTAAACCTCAAACATCTCATTGCATGTGAAGCAACTGGCTGATACTTGATTAAAAAATGATTTTTCAGGCGTGTTCAGTTATAACTATTATTTTTTTTACAGTCATTTGAATTTCAATAACTATTACTATCTGACAAATTTCCACCTAATTATGTAGTAAATTATTACGTACACACTTTTCAGGTAGTAATATTCATTGTTTCAAAAGACTATATTATATCAAAGTAATTATAGTAATTTGAATCATAATAACTATTACTACCAGACAAATTTTTACCTCCTAAATTCAATACATTATTTGGCAAATTGCGTTATTAGGTGAAATTTTGTCAGGTAGTAATCGTCATTAAGATTCAACTTACTGCATAGAAATTGTTACTTATAACTGATCACTCCTGAAAAAGCTTTCGTATAGTGAAACACTTATCACGGTCTTATAAAGTGTCTAGTGAAAGAAAATCTCACGATAACGTGTTATTCGGATACATATTACGAGTATTGAATATCGACCCGCCCTGTAACTAATAATAATGCATATGTATGTGCCAAGTCAGTAGAACACTTGCTGTGAAAGTATCTATGGAAGAGAGACAAATATACAACTTTTCTTCGATGTTCCAGGCTATCAAGAGAGACAAATCTCCAACCTTTCTTCGATGTTCCAGGCTATCAAGGTTGCAAGTGATGTTCACGTCTTCAATCAAGCGGATGGCTCTTTTCTGGATGGAATCCAGCAACTTCAGGGTATGTTTGGGGGCTGAGCTCCATACATGAGTACAATACTCCAAAGAATGCCTAATCTGAGCTTTATGAAGCATCAAAAGTTGCTGAGGTATGTACAGTTTTCTTGTTTGGAACAGTGTTCCAAGCTTTTGAGAAGCAGCCTTTGCAATTCCAGCGACGTGATTGTGCCAAAATATATTGGTGTCATTTCAACCCCTAATAAACTTATCGATGCAGAAAATGGGATTGTCTGACGTGACATTATTATATCCGTTTTGGAGACATTTATCTTCTTGGAGAAAACCGATGTCTGGGTTTTTGTGGCATTGAATTGAAACTGGTTACTTTCACCCCAATTCGAAATCACTTCTAGATCCTCATTAAGATATGCAACCTCCTGCAGCCGGTGAAGATGTGATCCCGTAGCCGATGTCCTGGAATCCAAATGGAATGACGAGACAAGTGTGCTGTTGTCAGCAAAGCAAAATATTGGATTCTTGGTTGATACACAATAAAAAGGGGGTTGGAGACAATATGGGGAACACTAGCGTTGATGGTGAAAGTATTCAAGAGATATCCATCGACGGCCTCTTTCAGGGAACGTTCTTTCAGGAAGCTGAAGAGCCATACACAAAAATGATCCGACAAGTCATAGCATCGAAGTTTGGCCAGCAAACCCTCATGCCACATATGGTCAAAGGCCTTACAAATATCAATCGCAACGGTCCTTGATTCTCCATGTTTCTCGATTGCGTTATTCCAAATATATGTGACATACGATAGAAGGTCGCCTGTTGATCTTTGTTTCCAAAAGCCATATTAATGATCGCTCAAGATGTTGAAGCATTCCAAATATTTGAGGATATGGTGGTTTACGATTTTCTCCATAATTTTATAACACTGATAGCAAAGCGACTGGTCTATAGTTATTCGGAAGATTTGTCTTGACTTTTTTGGGTATTGTATCTATTTTGTACTGCGATAATTTTAATTTTGTTATAATTCCTAAGATATCGATATGCGTCATGAGATGCTCAAGATAACTAACGTATTCAATTTGATAAAATTCAATATCGTATCCGTCTGAATAGCTTTCCAATTAGGTACCACATTATATGTATGTGCCATAATTAACACGCTTTTATTAGCTTCACTTGAGGTTTTTTTTACCGACTCCTTTGGACTCAATTTTGACTAACTTTGAACGGAAAGATTTATTTTAAACTTTGTACACATATCAAGAATCGGTGACAATATAATAATTTTTTCATCCTGATCAGGATCGCCAGGATTAAATTATTTCAGATTGAATAATTGGTTCATTGGCCGAGTGGGTTACTGGGCAAGTTGTAATCGCCGCGATGCAACGGCCTCACCTGACGAGAGTTCAAATTCCGTCCATGACTGGAAACAAATATTCGTTTTCTTTCCAGCAATTCCTGGGATTGGTGAATTCCTTGGATGTAGTACCCGTTTCGCAGACTACCTCTCCGGAATCGAACCCTTATTCCCCGTTACCCGGTTCAATCATGATAGACAAGACAAAAAATTTACCATCGACAGTTGATAAGGCATACACTTGAATCACTTCAATACTTTTGAATTACCACAATTATCCTAGTAAATGTGGGTGCGATCTAAGGAACCATAACTGATTCCAAAGTTTTCTTCAATATGGGTAGCCAAGTACGGTCTATTTCTAAGGAGCTATTCGAGATACAATTCTCTCCAGACTTGAGAGTATACGCTGATTCTTTTAGCTTACGTCTCTTGGAATGAGGCTCATCAGACGGTGAACATCGGGTGGTATGGAATAGGACAAGAAAGATTACCAATGAGCCTCATAATCATAATCATTGGTGTATCACTTGTGTGGATTATGAACAACTACTACTTTTTGTTGAGTATGGCCTTCCAAGTACTTGAAGTCGAAGGAGCCTGTCTTTCAGTATTAATATTCAGTCCCTTCCATTATTCACTCTATACACCTCGAACATAATTTGATGTATATTGATGTATATAACCGCCTGTGAGCCTTCAAAAATGTATACATTCAAGTTTTCTAATCCGGTATGATATACTTCTTACCAATTTTAAATAAATATTGGATTGTTCCAGAAGTTTCATCAGTACACTTTTCACAGCGTAACACATTCAATCGATTTCGTCAGCATAAAAATTGTGTGCTCGGGATTCGATGAAGTCGACAAAGGCCGTTTTTCGCTGGTTCTGATTGGCGGCCGGTGAGAAAGTTATCGAAATATTTAAAAAGATGGTAGTTGGTTGACGAGGTCTGAGGAGTATGGTTGGTTCTTAATCATGGTAATCATGGTCTTTTTTGGGGCTTTTGTCGAGTGCCTTAGTGGCTCATCAGTGTCCAAACACTGTCCTTTCCATTGTCGTAGAGGATACACATTTCATCACACGTGACAACCCGATGAAAAAAGGATAGTTTTGATTGAGCAAAAAGCAAAGAAGACCAGACCTCGAAACGTGACAATTTCTGTCGACCGTTCAAATCATGGGGCGCCCACTTTTATAGCTTTTTGACCTTTCCAATACGTTTTAGACCATCAAAAAACCGCATGGGAGCTGCCGCCCAGTTCTTTGTGATGGATCAGCCTCCACCATGGTTCTCAAATCTTCGTCCTGGATTACTGTAGGTCGACCATAGATACTAAAATTTCGCAGCTGTAAAAATTCGAAGGCGTTATCATCTTCATTGTCATCTTCACCAAAAGGACCTATCTTCGTCAACATCGGTCTCATATGGTACAGCATTGAGACAAGCTTGCCCATTACACTGGCCACAAACTGAAGAGCATTGCAACTCCACTTTCCTGCATCCACATCTTGAACCACAACCACTTTTGCAGTTACAGAATATCGTATTGAGTAACTCTTCTGGAGCAGGTGGTAAAATGGCCATGATAGGTTCTAGCAATTCGTTACGCATTGTCCAACCCCATTCCTTGGGTTCCAAATCATGTCCTAACCAAGTAAGAACTTGGTAATGAACACGATTAAAATGTTGGTTGATAACTACACAGGTTTGTTGAGCTTTGTTAGCTTGACATATTGTGCATAACGAAAATGATAGTATCTACAGACTTTGGAGCATTAAAACAACTAATAAGGTTTGCAATCCACTATCAAATAATCTTTGAACCGGGAAGTTTTCTTCTTCAAATGCTGCGGCAAGTTCATTCAAATTAGATAGTTTCTCGAATGTTCTTAAAAACGTTTTTTTTCCTTTTTTAAAGAGCGCAGGAGTCGTATCACAGCCGCGTAAAGCGTAAAAGAACAAAATGTGTTTTTCAGAACTTGAATATTTGTCGAAACTCTTAGAGGAGTATATTTCCGTTTTCACATTTGCTTGGCCAACTTTTTTAAAGAAAATTTTTTGTTCAAGAGATAGTGTACGCCCAGTTAAAATCACAAGTAAATCAATATCTTCACCGACTATAATTGCTGTTCTTTGACGTTTACATTCTTCAATAGCTGTCTCAATAATGAGAACATCCGCATCATCTCTGGTCTGTTTAGTGTTGATGTCAACAGCTTCTAATTTTTCAATAAGCATAGTAATCAGATTTTCTTTATTTTTACTATTAGATAGAAATTTTTCTTGGCTAATTGGTACAACCATGGTTTCGTCGAAACAAACTTCGTATTTTTTTGAAATTACAGCCATTCTTCTCTGCTAAGTATCTCTAAGTACACAACAATAATCTTTGATGTATAATGTGTTTGTAAATATTTAACGTATTTATCAAAAATAATTGAAAAAGTATCTTCTTTGCTCCATACAACTCGATGTGAAAGAAATCCGCCATCAATAATAAACGTTGCATTATTTTCATCGATATTGAAGTTGATAGGTGACATATTGTCATACAGTGACGATTTCGTGGTTTTCCTTATACCATCATTATCAAATAGCGATGTTGGATACGGACTTAATTCATATTGAAGATATTCTTGAAGATTGCTTTCAAATTGTTTACTGACTGTTATTCTTTGGAATAATAATAGTGGATCCAATGAAACTTTACAATCATTAATTTTATTTTCTACTTAAAATGCAATTACCGTAAAAGAGAATACAATTAAAATGTAATTAAAGTATATCCCTTAATGACTTTTTGAAATACAGTCTTAAATGAGCTGATTTCGATCGGGACAACCAGTTGATTTCAAATAATATTTAATCTGCGCTCGCGCTGACCTCTATCTCAAAAATGATTCAACGTATGAAAAAATATTTGAAACAAAAGTTGTAGTGAATTTAATTCTCTAAAATATTGATGATGAATACAATTGGCATAAAACCCATTGGAAACGAGATATTGACAAAAAACGTGCAAAAAGTCGGTTTTTTGACTTTTGACCCCCAATTTTTGAGTTTGCGGCCGTCAAATCATATGTGAATTTTGAGAAAACTTTTATGATGCCAAAATACAAAGTTTATACAAATTTACAGCTGGGTATGTCAACTTTCCGAAATACAGGCCTTAATCGACCTAAAATGACTGGACAATCATGCATTTGGATCGGTAACATTTTCATTCGATTTCTTTTCTCCTTTCATCTTCCTTGTTTGAAGAACAAGGTTTTTTGGATAGAGTAGAAAGGGAAAGGTATTATTTTCTTCCAAAGTCAAAGAATAGTGAAATGAAAAAATTCGAAATTCACTTATATAATAAATTACTATCTATATCAAAACTACGTTTACATGTTTCCTGTACTAAACATTCTAAATGCCTTGGAATGGATTGGGCTGTTGTGTAACTCTTTAATGAAATACATTTCTTCCTTATTATACATTTACATTTCAAAACCACCACGATGTGAATATATACTCCAATACTACTTTCTTACATAGATGAGAGCTATTCACTTAACAATATCTTCAACCAGTGTCAGCGGAAGAAGAACATTGAAAATTTGTCTCAAACGTCTGCAGTCACACATTTCAAAGGTTTGGAGACCGTCTATTTCGTCCTTGAACACAATCGAAAATTATATAACTCTACCTCAAGAATGTTCAGTAAGTAGGCATCTGGCGATTGAATTATTCTATTAATACCTGTTGAAATAATAAATACGCTTCATCAATCACCTCCCACACAAAATGAACCGAGTGAGAAATCAGATAACTTTGTTCAGATAATTCCACCGAAATATGGGTCACCCGGTGTTTATTTGTGTGACACGAGGCGGTCAATGCTTAAAATGTTAAAAGAAGCCCAACAAATATCCAGAATGCGAAGTCATAAAATATCCGAGTATTCTTTTCAAATGTGATTTTACGGCCACTGAAACTGGAATAGTCTCGAAAAATATAGTAAATAACAAGGTATAGCGAAAGTTCAGTTTATTTTGAACTGAAATTTTATCGAAAGTACTACCACAAAACCTCAAAATTTCTATTTTCAACGAAAACTTTGTTATTTAGCAATACTATGAGAGCAACCAGCCCGATGAAACCACGAATCCGTAGGACGAATGGTTGCTCGATTGTTTTCGCTCAAAAATAACAAATACATTTTTAGGTCGAGTTGTATTCGTAAATACAATTTCCTGAAAGTTTCTCCGCTGAATGCATTGATATAAAAACAAAATCTCAATTCTCAAATTAAATCAATTTCATTAACTGAATAATGAGAAATTTCAACACGAACATTTGTGTGAAAGTACAATCATTGAAGACATAATGTTCAAATATAAGAACACAATAAGTAAATGAATATACCCGTATTTTTCAGTAATAGGATTCCATTGTTAAAATCTATCTTTCCTTGATATGAGACCGCAGAGCCGGTACCGGAGTTATAAGACTTACTTGACGCGCCTAATGATTTATTAACTGTACGTCGCGTATTCTTTACGATTTCAACGAAATTGCTATTATTCAGAATACTGTTTCGATTCGAATTAAAAATATGTAATTTTACCAAAAAGTTTCGATTAACATATTGAGTTTTATGAATATCATACATAAATTGTGGGTATTTTCCTGATATGTGATTCACTGAAATCTGACAACTTGTTTGTCATTTAGGTCCCTTGTATCTGTTCATTGTATTGGTGTTTTAGTTGTTTTACATATTCATTTGTCAATGGAGCTAGGGTCTAGTCACTGTCACAATCATAATATCCAATCAATCTGTGAATTTCCGTAGAAGCATTTATGCAAAGTTTCAATATTTAGTCACCAGTGGCGGCTCGTCAGAGGAGGCAAGGGAGGCTTAGCCTCCCTATGAAATTTGAGGCTATTCATCGCAATAAATTAAAATATATTGACAAATAATTATGATCATTTTTTTCTAAAAATGCTTGGGTATCATTACTTTACCATTAATTTTTAATATAAATACATTATATGCCCGAAAAAACACTATCACTCACTACGTAGTACGTACCACACTGTATCATCCTGCATCAACAAAACTCAAACGCACCGCCCATGAACGAATAACGAATAAACCATCAACCCGAAATAAATGCCATACTTTGCAAGGGAAGTCAAGCCTCCGACCGCTTTAAAAAACACAGGCTCCACAAGACCGATCCAACCAGCGACATACGTCCCGATTTGTAATTTCAGTTGCAGAAATTATAGCGTCAGAGGAGGCTAGCCTCCAGTTGGTCTTCGTTAGTGTATGACTGCGTTTGTTTTTTATTTGATTATTCGGACGAGATGCCGTGACGGACCGGGACTGAAAAATATTTAGGTGAATTGTTTTAGTGTTTCATGATAATATTCGTTATTTGTGTATAAAACAGGCAGTATTGTATTATAGCAGTGCTTTTTGGTAATATTTCTAATGTTTTTTTAAAGAGTTTTCTATCAATTTAATGGTGATTTCAGGTTTTCACTTTTCGATAAGTTTTTTTTTTCATTTATTATGGATAAATTGGTCGAAATTAAAAAATCTGACAATATAGTCGATTGNTCAATGAAAACGTTTGCAAGCTAACCAAAAAGTAAGAGAGAACCTAAGTTAGGCAAAACTTTGAAGTGCAAGAAAAAAGTTGAAGATTTGGAAGGTTTTACAGTTGTACAGCAAAAAGAACAAGTGCTGTCAGCATCAATATTTTTTTATTTGACTAGTTCTATTGTGACATATTTCGTTACATCACTGGAAATATTCCTCGTACACCAAGCTTAACTAATTACATGCCCTGTCATTATTTTCATTCAATTCATTGCCTAAGTCTATAATTTAATATAATCAAAAATTGTATGGGTGTGCATAATGAATTGATTAATCAAGTCAAACCGATTGAACTTAGTGCACTCGAAAATCCATTGGATTGTAGTAAAATTTTCTATTTCATGGTATCATTGGATGATTTCAAAAAAATGTTTTTAGCATTTCCATGTTCAGATTATCGAAAACTTATAAATTACATAAAATGCGTTTATTTAATTAACCCCACTCATAGTTTCAGCTAGGTTTTTTACGTCATAAAACTTCCAGTACTAAAGAACTTTTATGTCAATGAAAGTAGAAAATTTTGTTTAAAATAATATGTATAATAAATGAACACATCTGAAAATTGTGAATGTAGAAAATTCAAATGATTCGTCCTCGTTCCACAGCGAAATGTGAATATATTAGAAAAGAAAGCTAACCTAATGAGAATGTCATCAAAATGGGTAATTAATTTGAACTGAGGCCGTCAGTACCGATCTGTTTACCTCATTTCAGCCAGATAACAAGTTATTTCTTAATATTTCATCAAACTTCCACCGACTTTTGAACCCGCTATCACTATTTACAGCTCGACCAAACGAAATATCAGCTAATGTATGGAAATTTTGTCTCAACATTCGAATTAACTAAGACAGGGGTCCCTAAGGTCAACGCCATAACGGTCAACAACAAAACTGATTTTACTTCGAATTTTAAAAAGCGCTTATCGCTGGACGTTGCCCGTCATTTTCGACCCCCCCCACCCCTCCGAGGACTTGTGCTGCGCCGACTCCTGATGCACTTTGTGAGCGCTTTCGACTCCGAAAATTTCAGTCCATCGCAGAAGCTCGTTTACGTCGCGCCTAAGCTAAGTCGAAGTCAAGTTTTGCCTTTTTTTTGTGACTAACTCTATTTTTGTGTTCTTGGCCGTGCCCATTTGATTTTTGTGTTTTCTATCACTTCAACTGTGTTCCTATCAGCTCAGATTAGTTTCCCAAATAATGGTAAGTTGAATACCTTTATTTTAATTACGCGTCGTACATTATTAATACCTACCTCATTTTTTCATAAAAACGAAGAGACTTTGTCAATCTTTCGTCTACTTCTTAAAAAAATTATTGGTCAGTAAAGTTCAGATAGTACAAGAAAGAAAAAAGTTTGAAGAAAAAGAGTAGTTTCAACAATTCTTTTGCATATTTTTTCATTTCAAAAAAATCACCATTTAAAAAAAATCAAATTCGGGATATGTAATAAGGAGTTTTGCTAACCTTCAATATGCCGGAGAGTTAGTTTTTTAGTAGTCGCTAAACATCCGTCGGCAGTTTTACTTCATTCTTCAACATCAATTGAAAACATGTGAATGCTTCTTTGGTACTTGAATGCTATCACGTTTGTAAGTAATTGATATCTTAGCATGGTAGGCCAATTAACGGCCTTAATACCTGTTTGGCGTCATCTCAAAGCAGTCTTTTGTTAAGCCGGTTACTTAAGAAGAATTAGCTATATTCACATACTTTTTTTGAAGTCTGTCAATCAATTTTGATGATTTTGAAATAACTTGTTACAAATATTTTTGTTGCATTACCGGTTTTGAACAAATCACTTCTATATCGTATCCAGGTAAGGATAAATTTTACATCTTTCAATTATTTTTGAGGTATTTTCGAAAATTAATTTTTTTCCTATCCGGTATCTAAACTGAAACCTAATTGAGTAAACCTTAAGGAATCAAAAAACCATATAATTTTCCTCCTGACATACAATACGATATTTTATTTTGCTTTCGAAAGTCCAAAGATGTGTAAGTTGAGACATTGTCATTGGTCAACTGTGTTCCTACGACAAGTTTTAGTTGAATATGTTGTGTGCATCCACCCATATCAAGAGCTCTATCAATATGACCAATTTTGTTGGTATTTCTAGAAATATCCTTTTCATCACATATCGTCCATAATGCAATCAAAAACTGTCTAATGGATAGTGATGCTGATAATATTTCCAATCTGTAGATATTCAAACCGGCTAATTTTTTTGCCCTCTATATGAGCAGTATTATGTATTGTATAATATTTGAATTATGACATGACGTTAGAGATGAACTTGTGATTTTTTTTAAACCGTCAACGCCTAACATTGTAGTAGACAGTTGTTTTGGGACTCACTGTATGGTAGCAAATCACTAGAACTCTTGCAAGGTCAGCGGGCACTATTTGGACTATAGTGAATTTTTCCATTTTTCTTATTCGAATCAAATGAAATTGTAGTAAACACTACATTTTAACTCAACATATGAAAATTTGAACAACAGGTCGCCATTAAATAGTCCACATTTGTAATAATTCATTATTAAATTGATGGATTAAGCCGTTTCTACGTGGTATTAGGAAATATTTTCGAAGAAAAGAGAATTGAAACTTTCTATGTTGTTTACCACTTTTATTTGTAACTAACGTTACTGCAGTTTCGTCCTATATAAGGACATTTTCAAACTTTTATTGTATATACATTACATATTTTGATGTATAAGTTTGAAAATGTCCTTATAGGAGGAAACTTCAGTAACGTTAGTTTCAAATAAAAGTGGCAAAGACATAGAAAGTTTATTATATTCAATTTCTTCAGTTGAAGTATATTTGTACAGATTATTCAGTTAGCTAAGGTGGAGACACTGTTACTTAACGAATAGAAAATCACCGCATTCGAAGTATGAATGTAACACAAAAGATATTAACTGAGACCTATCCTGGATAATCAGAATAAGCAGCAGACCACGTGGATGAAACTATTCGTCGATTGAATAAATCTGGGTACATGGTCAAAAGCCCTCAATGGCTAAGGCCACTTACCTCCAATGACAGTTGATTCTGTGATACAATTTAAGACAACGGGTAATTGAGTGGGACACAGTGAATAAAAACAAAATATGGAATTTTCTATGGGATTTAGAAAAAATCTAAACGTTTCAAGAACAGCAAAAACAACAAGGTTCATATCGTAAGATTTAACTTCGTGGTGGCCTTGCTTGTCAGTTGTCACTTCGTGGTGATTTTACTATTTGTATGTCACATGAATTATAAATAATCAACTTTGTTGTTGATTCGGAAATAATATAAAGTAAAAGAACTATACAAAAATTAAATTACCATTGAATCATCATGAACGAGTAAATTATTTCGAGGAGTAATTGAAATCTGGTAAAAATTGATGACAATATTACAGATTTACGTGATGAATCTCAGCTTAAGCTTTTATCTTTCACTGATTATGACAATCTGATACATTACTTCAAGCAGCTAAGGTATTAGATAGTGTCAAATAACCAATATCACATTTGTTTCATAGATGATAAATGGATTTTTGAGATACAAAGTACATCATAAAATCAAAATTATGTTTCTTGTTCAGATTGCTTATTTAGTGTTCAAAGTTCGTTATTTTTTCCAGTTTTATTGCAATTCAACTTGAAGTATACCTTTGTACAATGGCCGAGGTAACGTGACAATTCACTATCATAGGCTATAACAAGTACAAAAGGTTCTAACGTCTAGGCAAACGATTTTACGGAATATTTATATTGGCTCGTGATATCTAAACTAAACTAAAAATAATGTAGATCTCAAGGTTGCGATACATAATCAAATAAGTAAAAATATCAAACTGTGCATTAGTTAATGCTTCTACCAATTCTCTTGCACTTATGCTGATAAACATATAGAATGTTAACAATATTGAAAAAGTCAAGGTATTATTTCAAATCACATTCCAGGACGTTGTTTATAGTCAACAAAATCATTTGGAATTCTGAATTCTCTAATACTATCTGAAAATATAATTTGAAATCGAATTAAGGGAAATTTTTTATTTCTTCAGTTTTTATTTCTTCAGTTTTTATTATATTATGCGATCGAGAATCATAAAATCCTGTAGCAATATTAACACTAATTGATACAGTTTACTGTATGATTTTTTCATTGTAAGGGTTTCACGAAAATTGCAACACATGTTTCATTAGAAAATAGTTTCCTCAAGTGTCTGTTTAATCGTATTCTTCGACTCAACCAATGATCCGCATCATCTACGGGCTTGACTGATGTGCGGGCTTGCACATTTTTAGACACCAAACTTGTGAACGACTTTAGAAAAATGGCTAGGACAGATTATCCTAATGAACTGAAATGATTTTTCTCGTATTTTTTGTGTAATTGACATATTTGAGATCACTGGGCCATAATAAACTAACAAAATCAACATTACACTGAAAAGTCTTCGCAGGTAAATTATTTGATACGTTTGTCGTAATCTACCTTAACAGAGAAACACACAGAAACAAGACAACTAAATCAAAGAAATACTACCCAGAATTCTAAAGTACCTATTTCCATTTATTAATTCCAGGATTGAATTCTGTTTTTCACTCCACCCCGTAACTCGATTCCATATCAAGAATTGAATTAAAAAAACAGGTGAAATGAAAGTAGGTTTTCGCAGTCTACGGAATCCGTGTGATGTCATTGTTGACACATACATGAACGAGAATTTTGAATTTTTAATACTGGATTTAACGATTCTCGCCTGCTTTAATGCTCAATTAAATATTCTCGAATGACCTTTGATGCTATTTAATACCTGTTTGGCGTCATCTCAAAGCAGTCTTCTTCTCCAATGAGTAATTTAATTTTAGCACGGATATTAAATTTTCGCCGCGAATACCCGCACGAAATATAATTCGATAAATCAATACACCTCCACCTCTTTTCTGTGGTCTTCATGGTCATGCATATGAATTTGTGAAGTATCTGGGTTGTTGGCAAAAGTTATGATTTGCTGATTTTTTGTTAGGGGTCGATTGTTTTTTAAAGTTAACCCTTCAAAAATCTTCATTTTTTCTGAATTAGCGAATAAAGTATTATTCTGTGAATATAAATACCCTTATGCAATAGTCAACGAATATTGATTTTTAATTTTTTGAAATAACCATCTCTCCGCCTGCTTTAGAAAGTTGCAGAAAACAAACAATAATATTTTTTTCATTTCGTATAAATGTGGATATACTGCCAGGACAGCTGAATGACCGCAGGGTGATATGCGGTTACGAACGATCCCATTTGGGAACTGGGCGAAACCTCATTGTAATCAGCCTACCTCTGGTAATGCGTGGCTCTATCAGAGGTAACCAACTCTTCCCTTGCTACTCGTGGGAACACACGTGAATGAAACAAACACGAAAGCAGTAACAACAAAAACCAATCTCGAGGCTGGACAGAAGTGCTCACCTTAATTTAAGGCGGTGGCTGGGGATGAACAGAAATGTCCACCCCAATCTACCGCTTGGAATGAGGCTGGACATAGCAGATCACCTCGTGATGTAATACAAAGGCCAAGACGTAAGCGCATTTGCGGCGCCTTTCCAGGAAGGTCACTAGGAGACATCTCATTTAAATTGGCAGGTGTAGGCCAAGACTCGCCGAACACACACTCTCTTTGGCAACCTTGAGGTGTCTCACGGTGGCCTCCGCGAAGGTTTTGGAAGGTGCAACGACATTACTGTCGTTACGTGGCTTCTTCAACCTTCTTGGGGTTCCCTCCGTGGTGCACAAGTGAGGGAGATTTCCTGCAGGGGTAGCCGGTTCCTTGCCTTCATTCAAGGCGGAGCTCTTGGCGCCCGCCGCAGGAAGTGCCCTTGCTGTTGGAGGTGGAGTGGGGGAGGAGGAGGGTGCACTTATAGTTGCTGCCACTCCTGCCTCTTTCGGTCTCTTTCTCCTAAAAGATTTCTTCAGATAGATCTGACATAGCTGTGCAAACTCGCTGGAGCTTTTCATATTTTTCTTGTATACTATCTGGCGGACATTCATCAAAAATTAGAGGTCATTAGTGAGCATTTTCTGTAGAAGCTGTACCTCTCACCTCGAACTAAATGATGAAGGTCGCGACCACACACAAATTTCAATGTTTCTTGCTTCTTGTCCAAGTTTATTGGATGAAACGCTACATAAAAGAGTATTGTCATGGCTTCTCTTGTACCATCTTCAGTGAACCATTCGGCACTCTAGAAAAAGAACTTAAAGATTATACATCTTCTATTATCTTCTGAAGAGATTCAGCAGATACAGAATAATGTACGCTCCATTATTAATAAAGGAAATGGGATAGCTATTGCCAGAGAGTGTGTCTTTATGATAAGAATACTCGTCTATCACTACCTATTGGTCATGCACGTTGAAATAATTAAGAAGCCCCAAAAATGATACTAAAAACCTGATAGATTGAAGATCATTTGACCAAGCTTAATAGATTGAAGGTCATTTGACCAATCACACATAATCACTTTTATCACCAGTATATTTCTACAGTTATAATGACAACGAAGGGTCTACATTGTTATTAATAGAAAGAAAAACATTCTCTGATAACAGTTATTACGGTGGATATGCATTATTTTTGAGCTGATATACATTCTTATTCTACAGATCATCTCCGAACCCTGTTTAATAAACTCTTGATGGTTCAGTCACCGTTACACTTTTTTTCTTAAAAAAGTAAGTCTAAACTGGATAGAATGCAGATGTTTCATGAAATCAACAGAAAAATAAATAATTTTTGCAATCTACCTTCATCCCTCTCGTTTTTTTACACACGCAAATGATATTGTTATGTAAATTTTTTACGTGTGGCTCTTATTCATAAGGCAAGTGCAGGGAAAATAGGTAAAAATAGAAAGTACCTATACTAATAGTAACAACAAACCCGTTGCTATTCCATTTATGTACCTCTCGTTTTATAACCTGCAACTTCAAAGTAATGACTTCCATCGACATAAAAAGAACATGCATATTTTATATTCCGTGCGGATGGCTGCATGGATACCCATGAATAATCAATGAATTTACGAAGTAGGCTGTAGATCATTAATAAATATCATTAGGTGAATTTGTCTTTGAAAACCAGTTAGGTAGGAGCACCGAGAATTTATTACGCCAAACCTTTTATTTATTCACCGCTATCACACTCGACCGATAATGGTTAAACAGCTAAGGACGTTCTCAAACATTGCACATATCAGGTCTAGTTACACCCAATCGCAGTTTTCACTTTTCACTTAGCTGAAAGTTTGAAAACGTTAATAAGAAAATAATATTGGTAAAGATAAGTTTGTTGGGGATTGAAATGGACACCAATATGTCTTGGCCCAATCGGGTCGCAGGAATTACGAAGGCTGCTTCTCATAAACTTGGAACACTGTTCCGAATCAGAAAACTGTACACACCTCAGCAACTTTCGATGCTTTATAAAGCTCAAATCAGACCTTCTTTGGAGTATTGTTCTGATGTATGGAGCTCCGCCCCCAAACATACCCTGAAGCTGCTGGATTCCATCCAGCAACCTTGATAGTCTGGAACATCGAAGAAAGGTTGGAGATTTGGGAAGTGTTCAAGTGTCTTGGCACATTCAATTACACCAAGAGCGGTGCATTTCAGAAATACGCGACGGACTGTGGCTGCTCATCGTTTTGAGGTTCAACTCAGTACACCTCGAACTTCATTCACTGTATGAGAACTCTTTCTTTTGGAGAACGGCGTTTATGTGGAATAAACTTCCTAAGAACGTTTTTGCAAATGACTTTTATCTCCAGCGATTCTAATCCAATGTGAATCGCTACTTTCGCATAGGCACCGCAAACACTACTTGTGCTTTGTCTTAAAAAAAAGAGAATCGTTATCAAATAAATCAAATGCATAAAGCTAAGACATCTACGTAATCGGAAGTTTTTGATGTACTGAATTCAAATTCGGCATCATAATTGTACGGTCAGGGCAGCATTTTGAGATTATTCTACCTGATAATGAGAGTGCATGCTTTCAGTAGGCCTGAAAGCTGAAAGTTGAATTATGCCTTAAACAACCCAGGAAGAACATTTTGGCATCATACCTTCAGGATGAGACATCACGATTTTAAGTTAATGTTGAACATGGTATTGAACAAGAGAAATTATATCGTCCAGCCAGAAGGCTTTCAAAATTCAAGGCACTTCAAAGCACCTTTCTAACATAGAATAGGCGTTCACCAAATAATCTGGAAATTTATGCCTAGAAATTATAGAGAGGCCCAAAGACGACGTTCTCAAATGAAAGAATTCTCAAAGCAAGTAGCATATCATTAAAAGGTGATGTCTCATAACGTAATACCGAACATGTTCAGTTTGTTGCGAGACCACACGGTTCGCATCAGGACGCATTTGAGTTTTGTGTCAATTCTTCCGTAACGTAATTAAAGGAGGTTACGTTAAAATGCCACTTGCAACAGGTAAAGCTAGGCAATACCTATTTAGTCGTCCCAACTTGTCGCCGTGGATCACGTAATTGATGCGACGCGACGGCTGAAAACCAACAAATGAATATTCGGGTAGTAACAGTTACACATGACAAATGGGTTATGAATAGTATGCAACAGTACTGTCTCCACTAGCCATAACGTAACATGGTCGTGGTTACGTTACTAGTCATTTGTTGAAAACGAATAGTAAAGAAAATATAGAAAAGTTCAGAGATGGTCAACCTTAGTTTCACAATTGTTCTTACAAATAACACTTTAAGTGTCTAATTTTTATCTTTTTGAAGCATAACAAGTTGCTGAAATCTGTATAACTTTTCAGTTAGAAATAGTTTTCGAAGTTTTTGTGAAACTGCCTTTGCTATTTCAGTAATTGAGTGATTCTACACCTCGCGAAATTTTGTACTATGTATAATATAAGTAAGTATAAGTAAGTAAGGATCGGTCTCCAGAAACGATTTGGTAAACCATGAGAACGAAATTTCATTAATAAACCTTTATGTCTTATGTCATAGGACTTGTAAATAAATCATAATAGCCCGAGATACTCCGTGTTTCTTGATTGCTTAAAATAAACTATATTGATAATAACTCAAGATATCGAAGCATTCTAGATATTCAAAAATATTAGTGTGCAGCACGAGTCGCAGCAAGTGATATCACTTAGACCTTAGAAATTATGATCGAAAAATTAGCCGCAGTTGCAAATGAAACATCAGACCAGAATAGCTGCACACCACTGCTTTTAAAACCCAAAATCGGTAGTTATTTGTTAATTCACAATGAGATTGTGTAAATATTACAAGAATGTTGCACAAAAATCTCTATTTTATTCCCCTCATGCAATTGTAAATATAACTATTACAATGAACATTTTTTATTTTCCTTAATATATCATCAAAAATGTATTTATTTTCAAGTGTAGACCACAACAAATACATTTTCGGGAAAATAAATTATAGAAAGTTGGCATGTTCGCATGTAAAGGTTCGGCATTTTCGCATAATCTATACATCTATACAAAATCTTCATTCTTCGAATGAAGTTCAACATCTGTCGAGTTGTTTACTACATCCTCAAACAGGAATTAAATTTAATGATTCCAGATCGTAAATCAATAAAAATTACCTTCTCTGCTTGTCACGGAATGATTTACAGATTGTTATTCAACATGGACTTAGTTTTATTCAGAAGTATTTGATTTCGAATATTATCTACACTCTCTGATCATTTATAAATAATGGTCTTCAAAAATGAATAGATGTCTACTTAATCCAACTTGCGTCACAGTAAGTGGTGATAACGAGTATGTACCTATTCACTCGCTCATTGTCATTCCATGGCTATCTACGATAAATCAGAAAATCTATTAAATGTGTTTATTCTGGCAAACAGTGAGTTTGCTGTGTTTAGTCATGCCAATCAAATGCTTTCAATACATTCAATTATGAATAATGAATATTTTATCGAAGTTTCATCGAAGGGAAGTTGGTAAAAATCATTAAATAGGAGGATGAATTCACCGGGTGAAGTGAAAACACTGCGTAGTTCTCTATTTTTTTCAATAAACCATCTTCAGATGTTTAGAAAACACTACCAAATGAAATGTATAAAAAAATCCTTACACATTGCTTTCTTGAAGTAAAGTGTGGATTCTGGGAAACTTTTACAGTAAACGGTACTATTTTCAAATATTATAAATATGAAGGGCAGCAAAATTTTCTGAAGCTTTTACCTGACGTTTTGTTGAAAAAATTTCAATGAAAGTGAAAAAAACCGTACAAAACTTTGAAAAAAACTCGATTTTCTGTCATATTTTGATAAGAGTATTCTGAAAATGTTTTCGACTCACTTGAGAGGGTGTAAGTTTTCATAAAAAAAAATCTCAAATCAAGTAAGCATGAAATTCCTTTTGCGATTCATGTTCTTGATTCAGTGTTATTCATTGTCTTTCCAATTTATTTTCGATATCACATCAGGGATTGTTTTATAAGCTACTTATTCAGTTCGATCCTGGAAAAGGTAATACCTCATTGAATCCTGAATCTTTAGTGAAGTTATTTGTTACGTATAGAATTAGAAAAGTACTTCTCCGAAGAAAAGTCAACATAGTGGTGGTAGTTATTTGTGGAATGACTATTTTCTGCCATAATCAAACGTGAAGAAAAGTTGACTACGAATTTATTTCTTCAAAGGCAAAACAGTTAGTAATGTGTAAACGATATGTTGTTTTTCACTAGTGTACTTGAAGTATAACTATAATGCTTTGATCTTACAGTCGATTTAATATCGTCGGTTTCTTTAACTATAGTTGTATTAATTTTCTCAAATTTTTTCACTTATTCACAAAAGTTTTGATTGGAGGTAAAGACATTATTTTTGTATTGTTTTTTATTCTCTGGCTCAATAGACATATCTTTTACTATGTATTATGAACACATTATCACTTAGATTATCGCCTATCATAAAACTAGGTATTTGACCTACACTAATACATTTGAAGTTATGTCTTCTCTAGTCGAGCCATAATTATTTTTGTTTCAAGGTTAACCGTTTAAAAATATAATCAGTACTTTGTATCGCATTCGAAGATCATAAAATTTTAATTTATTCCCACTTTCAAATTGTTGTTGCTTCACAGTCTATACTAATGATTTTGTTATCCATTCAATGGATAATAAGTGCAGGAAAGATTAATAAAGTCGATTGAATATTTGAAAAAACTACCTCATGCAATAATTCTTCATCACACCCTGCTGAAATGGAGTGAGCATGATTTAATTGAAACGACTCAAAACTCTTTCAAACTTGGCAAAATCTGTTATTTCGTTAATACGCTGTCGCCCCCATACGTACGACAACTCTGAGAAGTTGAGAAACTTGTGCGAACTAAGGACTTACGAGGTCTTACCTTTTAACGTGTTATTCCTAACACGGTTGCAGAATCATCCCAGTTTCAACCGGATAAACTCTCTCGAGAAAAATATCTGGTCGAGGCGGGGATCAAACCCCCACGGCCTTCCGATCGTGAGTCTGGTGCACTACCACCGCGACAACATTGTATTTTTAAGCAAAGTATTGAGATTTGGCGTTGTTGTTGTACATATTAACATCCTTTTTTTGAATACAGTGATTGCTTTTGATGCAGTGATTGTATATCCACAGTGATCAAGGTTGATTTTTTCTGAAATAAAAAATATGCAGTCCCGATTAATTCCACGGAATGAAATGGATGCCAAGCTTGAGTGTGTATTCAGAAAGAAAGTAATGCAAATATTAACATGGAAATCTCACGAAATATTTCAGAATTATTTTGAAATTGACAAAATAAATCAAGAAGTCAAGGGCCAAGAACCAATCCTCCAAATTTGGAGGGTAAATAAAAGTTAGTTTGAAAGTGGTTGACAATGTTTCATGATGAATTTCATTAGTTCGGCCTTCCATTGTCAAATATGATTCCACTATGATTCGAAATCTATGAAAGAACAAATAAAATTAAAATGAATAGCTAATATATTGATTAAATTTGTCGGGACAGGTAATAGGTGAATTATTAAGTAGACGAACACAGCGTTTACAAATAATAAAATTTATTAATAACACCAACAAAATGACAAACAAACCTCGTGGCGAGGAGAATTACAATTGGGATAATTGGGATTAGTTTCCGGCCGAAATGTCAGAACCGAATGAATAATTCTCGACCGAAATCCCTGAACAGAATCGATGAATGCCTCTGCTAAAAAAATGTCACTTTCGAAGTAATCGTCACTGACAATCTGGTCGGGGTCATAAATATATTCGAGAAGGGTCAACCACTTGGGCCCTTATCTTAATCCATCAAAGTGTAAACAATGGCTACCTACACGGAACATCCCAAATGGTTTCGTTATAAATATCCATATTTTTTTTCGGCAATAACCGTTGAGTTGGAGATAATAGAGTATTTTAGTGATTTGCCATGAAAAAATACAAACAGAGTAGAAATAAAAAGAAAAATAATCAACATAAAAAACCCAAGCAGATGGATATTTTGTACGACTGCTCGATAATAGAGTTATTTAAAAATAATTTATAAAATAAAAGTCGATAAAGAAACTAAATGTTTCTTAACTGAATAGTTGTAGGAAAAACCCTACAAATTTTGTTATATTATTTGTTCTTTCATAGATTTCGAATCATAGTTGAAGTACTGCAAATCTGATAGTCTCAAAAATAGGTGACGTAAAAAATGTATGTGTCAGAAAAATCCCAATTTACAAATAAAAAATACTCGCATACTTGATTTTCCACATAAGTGCTATTAGTTAGCAACAGTACTACACCGTAAGCGGCCAAGATCCTTCTATATCTACCTCCTCTCCACATTTTTCTGGAGAGAGAGGCTAGATGGACTGCATGTAGACTTGTGCGCATTGCTAATTGCATAAATGAATTCAATGCAGACACTGGAAGTCACAGCATTCTGGAAATGACCTCTGACTGTATGCCTCCAACTGTCAACTACGAACTGCCTCATAAAGTACTGTTCCCGAGTAGACACTACTGGATTCTCCGGAATAAGGAAATATTAAGAGCAGATAGTTGTTGCCTAGGAACCTATGAGACTGTATTTCAAGCAAAAATTTACGCCATTGAATTGTGTGCGGAGAGATTGGAAGAATCCAACCTCATACACAAGTCAATAAAAATACTTAAAAAGACTCAACAGATTACCTCTGGTCTGAATTTCTGGCCATACCTGGCCTGAAAGGCAATGACGCTGCTGATTCCCTTGCAAAGGAGGGTGCTGCAAGCAGCTTCATCGGACCAGAACCTCTCAGTGGCATAGCTTTAGGCTTTGCCAAACAGATTGAACATCTGGATGGCATGAATATTTATGAACTTCTGGTAGAATCTTTCAGGATTGGCTCACTGCAAGGCGTTTATTAACCCTTCGAAGCTTGATACCAAACAGTTGTTGGACTACAGACTACGATGTCTAACAGGCCTTCTCACAGGTCACTGTCATTTGAATCATCGTATGCAGAGACTCGGACAGTGTGTGGCCTCTGTTTGGAAAATGATGAAACAGCAGAGCAAATACTTTATGCCTGCCCCGCTGAGGACCGAATCAGGTTTTTAGAACTCGACAGAACCGTACTCTTACCATCTAACCTGAAAGACCACTCACCATACAAATTAATCGGCTTCGTTAAGAAGCTGGGTTTATTTGGTATAGTGTGAATAGGTGTGAGTCACAATAAACCCTTGCGGGTTGCGGTGGAGGGTCGAATTGACCCACTCACTTTGGACCTAAACCAACCTAATAGTTGGCAAGCACCTGTGTTGCAATAGCCGGCTTGCCTGAAAATACATAAAACCATTAGTTGGAGGACATATTGAACCGTGCTATCTATTCCAGCTGACTCATGGCAAAAATACTATTCATCTACTCGTACAGACAAAGGCACAGTAGGTCGAATCGAATCTCTCGTCACCTTCGAAGAATATTTGAACCAGACATTTTCAAATGATTGCAGCTTGCAGGGCATTCAAGCACTTTCAAAGTGCTTGAAGAAGACCTACGGACGGTATAAATGACGAAAAAAATGATAAGCTAGTAATTTTGACATCATCTATACCAGAAAAAAGTGAAAAACATACATGGAACAACGCCTGTAGTGAATTTCTAGCTGGAAACCAAACTTAACAATATTAGGTTTGAGTTCCGTCCGTTCTAAGTTTGTTTGCCTGTTGATAAGGTAGTTCAGAATAGTGAGTAGGTACCAGGTTTTTCATATACTGGAAAAAAGTAAAAATATTTATCACATATCATGATGACTACGATATTATCGTGACTTGGGTTACTTTGCAACAATTAAAATTAAGATTTGCCACCTATTTCAGACCTTGGGAGACACACGGACACCGTATTTAAATATGAAAACTGATTTTCAAGCTAACCGTTAGAATTGTGAATTATGTACATGTCTCTTAGAACGCCAATATTCGTAAAAAACGCTGATTTGTGGACAGTGAGCTGTCTTTCCATGACGAAACTGACAAAAATCCCCACTGGAAAAAGTATCTGTGCCTGTAACAATCTTAGCCAATATTTGGATTAGAAACCTATTTCGTATATCAAATATTTCACTGCAAAACCCTAAGATTCACCGTTTAAGCGAAATACCCAGCGTTAATTAATATTTCATTTTTGATTGCAACAATTCAAACGTTTCAGCATGTTCATTTTTATCTCTCTGTTCAAACATGAATAAATGTCAAAACCACTTACCGTTTTTGTATATCTAGCAATGGTTTGTATTCTATCAACAATCTCTATCGCTGATAATCAAGCATTATCCTACTCACTCCTCCTAAAATAAATTAAAATTTATGAATTATTCACTAAGGTAATTGAAAAATAAATGAATTTTTTAAATATGTTAGATGTGATTAAATGACAGTGCTATGGTTCTCTAAACTAAACTAATTTCAGAGTAAATTAATAAAAAAATCAATAGCCTATAGGTTATACAAATAAAAATCGATCCACTATATGCAACATTGTTCAAAGAATAAGTATCATTCAACATCACGCTTGAAGACAATTATGTGCAAACATGTATGATATCCTACATAATAAAACTACTAAATAACACTACGATTACCAAATTTTTATTTAGGAGTTTGTTGATTTTTACTAGATAACTTGAAGTTCTTCAAACATAATTTTCAACATGATCTCATAGGTCCGTAATGTGTAACAACTAAAAGATATTGTTTAGTTTTGATTTTAATTTCATTCTTCTTACTGCTTATTCTTCTTACTAATAAAAATGTGGAAGTTTGTGAGGACGTATGTATGTATGTTTGTGGCTCTTTCACGCCTAAACGACTGAACGGATTTAGATGAAACTTTACATAAATACCTACAGCTTATACATCAGAATAACATATAGACTAAAATTCACAAAGATTTCGTGTAGTTTTGGCCATAATATAACGGATAAGTATTAAGAAAGAAAGAAAGCTTCCTATGAGCTATGTTGGCATGCGCTGCCTATACCGTTGGAGTAACATATAGATAATGTACCGTAAGATTGTTTATCTTAAATAGTTCTTAATAAAAGTCCGCAATAGCATATATCTACACCTCTTATGTGATAGCCACAATATGCAAAATACTGAGCCAAAAATAAATTCAAATTGGGCACTTTTCTTACAATGCATATTCTAGAATATCTGTCAAATTCTTATGAAAAATGATATAATTGTCGTTTCAAGTGTTAAATATAGATAAACTTTTTCTCTTACACTAAGTAATTTGGACGATAAGATTAACTTGACGCAACGCAGTAAGCCATTACGCGTTGCGTCTACTGTGATCTTCAAATATCCAGATAGTTTATTTGTATAGCGTAAATAAGCATCAGGAAAGGAAATCAGGAATGTCCACCCCCAACGGGGAAAAATTAGGTTTCAAAGATTGTATTGAATTTCGTCAGTTTTAAAGTTGGAAACCTGAAGTTTTGGGTTGATAAAAAAATATTGTAACTATCTGTTTAGAAAGGTCTGTCACGAAACTTAATGTGACAAACCAAATTCTACGCGGGCGAAGCCACGGGCAACAACTAGTATTTCATAACGAAAGATATAGCATTCTAGAAATCATCCTGGATAAAAAATTTGTAAAACAATAGTCAGATTTTCAAGTTATATGAAAACAACTAATAATTTAATAGCACTTCATCTTGTTTCAGATTTTTCCAGAGATGAAGTAAGAAATTGAGGATTTTTTGTGAGTGCCAGAATATATATGAGTACAGTATGAGGACGATTTTAATGGTAAGTAAATAAACCTGGTCAATTGATGAAAAAAATTATGGTTCTAAAACAAGACACGTCAGAAGATATGAACGTCCTGTTCTGCAACTCAAAAATGGATTCAGTAAGCTTGTAACGAACAGATATGACTGATGGGAAATTGACATTCATTGTTCCTGATGGTGAACTGTAATTTTAGTCGCTGCTTTTCATATAATTAAATTGATATTTTCAATTCATTGTGGATGAGAAATTTTGTAAATTTTTTCTCACAGGACTGCTTTCTGTAGGACATTGAATCCACCCGTATGGAACCAATAAAATCATAATGAATCTTATACAACCCGATGTGTGTCTCAATTAAAGACGGGAATATTGAAGACATTTCCCAAATACGATGGAATATTAGTACACTTTTCAAAGCATACTATGATGGTGCTCTGTTATAAAAGACTTGACCGGATTTTAGCTGCTCAGTTTGAATCTGGTTCATTTGATTTATCAAATATATTATTTATTTATAGTGATTGATGCCTTCATTGGCCCACTTGCTGTTATTCAAACACTTTTTTGCCAAGAGATAACTATATATCAAGCGTCAAATTTGCCACCATAAAATAACAGAAATTTGAATATGTATTATTAACGGGAACTATTTTATGAGGACTTCAATATAATGAAATGTCGTGTCTTATCAATAAATTTTAGATTTTATGATAACGGTTATTTTGAATTGTTACGAGCTTTTAATGTGTCGAGCAAAAAACATTATTTTATAGATGATTGGATAGAAGATTGATTTGAATACATTAATTTTAGTATCTAATAAATAGCTCATGTTCAAATTGATATTTTTTATTTTAACAAGTTCCAGAAACTCGCTAGGTATAGGGCAGTGAAAACCTGAATATTTAGTATTCGTTTTTTTATGAATATTGCGTGAAAAAATGTTCAAGAAAATTTCGTTTGAATGAATATCAGATTTATAACACCAAATAAATTCGTTGTTTCACCTCAAAAAAATGATATTGACTATATAATATAAGTGAAGGGTACTGCTAACAATTACCCATAGTCTTTTACTGATGAAGTAAACCGCGTTGGTGAATATAAAAACTAAAATAAAGTTTGCTCCCGAATATCCGAGAAATTCTCAGAGAACGTTACTAGAAACAGAAACGATATTGACCAATATCATGGCTAAAACTAAAATTAAGTTTTATCATAACATTAACATTCGAAGGAAGGAATACAGAACTGTTTGATTTATGAAAATTCATTTTTCGCTCGATTTCTCATGATGAAACATTCATTGATAATAAATACTGTCTGATTTGTATGCCCATATCTATAGATGAATAATTGTAAAGTCACAAATATATAACGAACACTGATTTTTTGGCTCGATAACAACCCAAATTTGAGTAGGAGGTATCAAGAGAATCTTTGAAATTTAAAAAAATACACCTGTTCCTTTCTTTCTTTTCACTATAGGTTAGGTTAGGTCCAAAGTGAGTGGGTCTATTCGACCCTCCACCGCATCCCGCAAGGATTTATTGTAGCTCACACCTATTCTCACTCAGCCAGCTTCTTAACGAAGCCGACTAGTTTGAGTTCGGCTCTGCCGAACTCTAAAGACCTGATTCGGTCTCCAGCGGAGCAGGCACAAAGTATATGCTCTGTTAATGAGGTTGTCGGGTAGTCAAGTTGCAAGATTCCCACCTTGATACCCACGACAACCTTCCCATATGGGGGTTTTTTCACGTCAGCTACACCCGACGATGCTTTAGTTTGGTTTTGTTGAAGTCTTACTTGAGCGCAAACGTTTGCTAACCTTCTCATGGAGGGTTAGTTCCCCCACCTGAGACAGATTCTGCGTACGCCGCAGCTCTCGCCCTTGAACTAAATTTACAGGGAGGTCAGTTGGAGTCGTAAACTCGACATCCATCTCCTCTGTAGACTCGCTCCTGAACTAAATTTACAGTGAGGTCCGTTGTAGTCGTAAACTCGACATCCATCTCCTCTGTAGACTCGCTCCTGAACTAAATTTACAGTGAGGTCCGTTGGAGTCGTAAACTCGACATCCATCTCCACTGTAGACTCGCTCCTGATCTAAGTTTACAGGGAGGTCAGTTGGAGTCGTAAGCTCGACATCCATCCCCTCTATAGTTTACTTTGTCCATAAAAGTCTCACGAGTAGCTAGGAAAAGAAGGTCAACCACGGCAGAGCCCCGCATTACCGTGACAAGGCGATACTACGACGAGAGGGCGCCCGGTATCTCGAAGGTTCCGTAGAGACAGCTGATAGGCTCAGTGTCATTCATCCTCTCGGTACGGATATACACACCTTAGGATTAGGCCATCGTTGGGATGCCATTAAGTTAGGGAATAACAGAACCACAAGTGATTCTGTCATTCCCGTATCCAGCGGGGATACGTGGAAGCAGGCATCCGATGGCCAGTTTGCTCAACCCCCACATGCCAAGCCAGTGCAGTCGCCGAAAACAGCATGGACAGTGGTTCAGGCAGTGAAAGATGAACAAGGACAGCCAACCCGCCTCCTTTTATTATAAGTTGCTAATGAATTTGCCATCAATATCATTTGCATTTTTGTGGCAGTGTGAAACTTCAACTTTCATCTTCAATGTACCCAAAGGAAAATAAAAGATCTAGGAATTTCTTGAAATTAATATACGCTCCTGCATACTAAATTGTAACACTCAGTTTGAGTAATTAGCTAATTGCATATAAAACATGGAAAACAATATTTATCTGATTCTTTTATAGTTCTGAACAAAACAAAAGAAATGTTGAGTCGACTGTTAAAGTATGAAAATTTCCATGACGCAAAATGTAACTGTCAACTAGCACATAACATTATAACGTATCAGCCAATAAGTAAACAGATAAATCGTACATCAAATTAAAAATTTGGTAGTGATGGTAAATGTTACGTTTCATTTATTTCTTTACGTTATTTTTGAAACATATTTTTCACATCCACATGAAGTTGAAATGTATTATTGTCGTATTTGTGTTCGATTCCTCAAATAGCATTTCAAGTACGTAATGGAATTAGTCGATTGTCAATTAAAATCCATGACACGTCACATTTTACAAATAGTATGAAAAAAACTTTGTTAGAACTGTTCCATTTTTTTTGTTAATGACAAGATTTGGATCCGGGTTCTAGGACAGTAGCCAGGTGGGTTGACGTGGGTGGTCAGTTCCACTCAGTCAATCGACCGCTGTGCGAATTGGTGGTCTAAACCTCAAGGCCAGACGATCGATTTTCACTTCCTATCGTCCAATCCGTGTTAGGAATCACACGTTAAAAGATAAAGATCTCGTTAGTCCTTAGCTCGCACAAGTTTCGACTTTTGAGAGTTTTTTTGTAGAAGTTTGACAGCTGGTTAACGAAAAAACAGATTTTAGTAGGTTATTTTTACCTTCTACTCCTAATTTGCCACCCTTTCTCGAAATGGCATTTCACTGAAAATAAATCTGAAAATGGGTAGGCTGACTAATTTTGAGTATTTTCCATTATAATTTCGACTCATTTGCGAGTAAAAGTGTCAGTTTTGCGAGTGAAAGTGTCAGTTTTTCAACTAATATACCAGCTTTTTGAAATATTTTATTCACGAATAGATCAAAAAGTAAGTATTTTATGAAAAAGTCACTCTGAGTAAAAGTGCAGTTTATAAAAATACAAAAAAATTGTGAGGTTATACAACCCAATATAAGATTGAAAGTTGGTTTTTGTTCGTCTTATTCGTCAAACGCCAAAATTGAACGTGTCATCTTGGATTTACCAAGAAAAATGCATTTTTTGAGAAAACTCATATAAACATTTTTTTGAAGTGCTTGAAAAAATTTTCATTTCTTTAAAATAATTCCCAGCATCAAAACTTTCTAGAGTATATTACAAGTACATAAAGTGACTTGTAGAGTGGTAACGATTATTTTCAATGGGCCTAGTAATTACGACTCTTAGAGAAAACGAAATGAAGGGTTTTTCACTACGAAGAAGGATCTATGAGTTTCTCCAGAAAAATACGTTGTTTTTTGATTAGTTGATGGTGATAAAACTTTCAGTTTCATCATTTAACTAAAAGGAATCAAATTTCAGCAAGCTATTACTGTTTCTATTGGGTCTATAAACATGAACCGCCTATTCTTTTTGATTTTTATACGCTACATTTTTACTAAGATTTTTTCCATGAAATACTTTTTGGGCTATTAGCAAAAAAAGTGAGGTTCTTGGTTAGATGTCGAAGAATACTGACATCCAGAAAAAAAAACAGGACAGAAGTTACTTAGTCAATCTATTCATTCCCGGACTTGTTTTCAGTGAAACATTTTTCACTCTCGAGAAGGGGTGAGAGCAACTTGTTATACAGAAACAATTTTGATGTAGATGGTAAGTAGAATCTAAAACCAAATTTTTGACCAGTCACTGAAGTTTAATACAGTATCGCTGTATTACACTTTCAGTGATTGGTCTAGTTCTAGTTAACTTTTCTTCGACTCTCTACTAAAGCTATCTTGGGGATATGTCCAGTGATGCCGGAAAATCGTGTAATTCCGAATCAGTGTGGAATGTTACTTAGTTTCCGGTTCATACGAATACATATACTTTTCCTCACATGGAAAAATACTTAGTAGAGATTTTCCAATTTCCAACTGAGCATTTTTTGATTGTTTCCTTACGCCAACTGAGGTGAGCCTTCTTCACACCTGAATTCTTACACGAAATAAAATGTGATATACCAAAGGACGCTTCAGTCTCAGAGTATCTCACATTTCAATCTTCTTCAATAATCCTGCTAACGACATCGATGTTTCTTGGAATCACAATCGCTTCTGCGAAATAATTCTAGTATCTTCTAATGATGCTTCATTACCAAACGTTTATCGAAGAGATTACATACATTCTTGTCGAGTTGGACCTTTTTTCAAATCGTAAAAATTGATCCAACAATAACCTCCACAAGTGATTTCTGTTTTTTACGTATTTATTCCTTTTTAGCTAAGTATGCTTTCAATTTCTAAGCTGCCGTGGTATCTAGGGCAACAATGTTGAATTTTACAAATATTTTGATTCTATAATTCTGCAGCCCCATCTAATGATTTTTTTGTGTGAAAACATAGAAAGCAATCCTTGTAAACGTATTTCAATTACATTTCATTGTTAGAATTTCACAAAACCGCAACACCTATTACACACGACACACTTGACATGTTTTGTATCACACAAGCCTGAAGAAGATATTGGGTACTGAAACACACATATTGCTTTTTTGTTGAACGTTTTGTGAAAAATCTTACAATGAAGTGTTCCAAATATTTCGTTCAGTTAGTTTTTCTGAAGAGTCTTGACCTATTTTAACTAGAAAAAAAACGTTTTCATCTTTCTCCTAATGCAAAATTCGGTTTGAAATGTTTTTTAGAATCATTAAAGTCTATGCGATTCTTTGCTTCATTGATACTTTTGATATGTTTGTAAATTCACTCTTATACACTAAAAAGAGAAAAAACACTAAAAACAAATAATTGCGTTACAATTATATTATCAGACTGGTTTAATCTTATAATCCATCAGGAAAAGTGTCCAGTTTCGTTTAGGAAACTCATAAAATTTGCTGTACAGACATTAAGCAAATATAACAGTTCAATGGCTCATTAAACACGATAAAAAGTGCAAACATATTCTTTTCATTTCCACCAGAGTCCATCTGGAATCAGTGTTGCCAACTTTCGATTATTAACGTTAACATAAAAACGTCTGCATTGAACGTGAACGATAAATGCTGCATCGTTATGAATTATAAACTCGGTATGATGTAGTAGCTTGTACCTACGATAATATTGACTATGTACAAATATAAAGGCCAAACATTTTTAGCTTTTATCCGAGCGAGTTTGTTGAAACGATTTTGCATTGAGTAATTTTTTATTGAAATCATTTTTAAATAAATTATCAATTTCGTTGTCCAATATAACGATCTTATTGCTTTTGTTTATTTCCAGACAGAAAACATATTTCTTCAATTTCTTGTTAATATTATATATGATATATTAGCGTTCCTTGATGAGATGAGAAACTCGTTTTTTGCAAGCTTACCGAAAAAACCCTTTCGATGTCGCATCAGGCAAGTGCGTCTCTCAAAGGAAGGTCGTCATTACCGAAACCTAATTTCTCAAGTACATCATTTATTATGGTTAACACTCTGAAACACTGCATAGCACATATTTTAATAAGAAAATTGCGGAAAACTTTATTTCGTATTATCACTTGTGATGCACTATTTGGAACCTTTGGTATAGTAATGAATATCACTGGAGTTTTAACCCAACTCCAAACCGTTATTTTATCACCTCGACACGTATTTCGATTTCCAAGTGAAGATGTTCACTTGATGATCGAAACACGTGTCGAGGTATTAAAATAACGGTTTGGTGTTGGGAAAAAACTACAGTAATATCATTGTATTATCAATTTAGAGGTGTTTGGGAAAATTTGCCGTCAAACTTCGCTACTGTAATTATTATTAATCAAACGTTTCTTCATTTTTCTATATAAACTCATGGACATAAATAAAAAAAGTGAAATACTACCAAACTAATCAGAAAACAAATATGTTTTTCTAGGAACGTGAAAATGTACGAAGAACCTGTCATCTGTAACGTATTGTGGAACTGAACAACTGGATAATCTAAAGAGACTTCAGGAGTACTGTTAACATCTTACCGGGCAGCATTAGATTCATTTTGCATTTCTAATACTGTCAGGTAAAGATGTCGTCCGGACTCCTTTACATCAGTGTATCGTCCCGTCCATATGAAAAACGACATAAGGATTGCAAAACCGATATCAATAAATAATTTGACCAGCAGGTACAGTATCATGGATCGTACGTCGCGTCATGGATCTCGCTAGGGAATTCCACTCAGAAAGTGAGGCCCCACCTTCCGTACCCCACCAGATTTTTCGCTGGAATAATTCATATCGAATGATTACTTATACACAAATGGGAAATCGTAACTCGTAAGGACACTCCTTGAACAAATGTACTTCTACAAATGGTTGTAGATTCATTTGCAAATAACTAAAATTTGCATAAATAAATGGCTTCCATTGAATAAATGTGAGTGTAAATTCATTCGATACATCCAATATATCTTTGTAGGTGACTTTATAGGGTAGGTGTGTACTTTTATTGATTTTCAGATCGCTCTATTATTCGCACATACGATACAGGTGACAAATAATATAATTTTTTATGTATTTTCGCAGAGTCCAATATTTCATAGACTTAGAATAATTGTTTTGTTGAAATGAAATGCATCCTCCACAAGTGATTTATTCTTTTTTAGCTAAGTATGCTTTCAATTTCTAAGCTGCCGTGGTATCTAGGGCAACAATGTTGAATTTTACAAATATTTTTATTCTATAATTCAGGAGCCCCATCTAATGATTTTTTTTTGTGTGAAAACATGGAAGGCAATCCTTGTATACGTATTTCAATTACATTTTATTGTTAGAGTTTTACAAAACCTCAACACCTATTACACACGACACACTTGACATGTTTTGTATCACACAAGCCTGAAGAAAATATTGGGTACTGAAACATCACACATATTGCTTTTTTGTTGAACGTTTTGTGAAAAATCTTACAATAAAGTGTTCCAAATATTTCGTTCAGTTAGTTTTTCTGAAGAGTCTTCACCTATTTTAACTAGAAAAAAAAACGTTTTCATCTTTCTCCTAATGCAAAATTCGGTTTGAAATGTTTTTTAGAATCATTAAAGTCTATGCGATTCTTTGCTTCATTGATACTTTTGATATGTTTGTAAATTCACTCTTATACACTAAAAAGAGAAAAAACACTAAAAACAAATAATTGCGTTACAATTATATTATCAGACTGGTTTAATCTTATAATCCATCAGGAAAAGTGTCCAGTTTCGTTTAGGAAACTCATAAAATTTGCTGTACAGACATTAAGCAAATATAACAGTTCAATGGCTCATTAAACACGATAAAAAGTGCAAACATATTCTTTTCATTTCCACCAGAGTCCATCTGGAATCAGTGTTGCCAACTTTCGATTATTAACGTTAACATAAAAACGTCTGCATTGAACGTGAACGATAAATGCTGCATCGTTATGAATTATAAACTCGGTATGATGTAGTAGCTTGTACCTACGATAATATTGACTATGTACAAATATAAAGGCCAAACATTTTTAGCTTTTATCCGAGCGAGTTTGTTGAAACGAACAGCTAGTTTATGGGCCATAATATTTATTTCGGTCATAAATCCCGATAGCTGTGAAAATATTGAAACAAATTTCAGATATTTCAAATATTTTCGTTCGGTTTTGATTGATTTCTTCGATTACCGTAGTTGATGTCTGTATCATCTTGGATCAGAATTGATCATATACAGGTCATCTTGTAAGTAATTACAGAAAATTGTAGATCATTTTTTGAACTGTTTTTTCGGAACAGTTTTTCTACTGAAGTTGATATCTCAAAAACATGGTTTTCGAAGTCTTTCAATGCCTTTTTAGAGAAACTGATCGTAATATAACATATAAGATTGGTCATTTGTTATCGACCATTTCACATGTAATCCACCTGCTCTACCGCCAATATAATGCCGATTGGGATGGTAAAGGTGGGCCTGTGTCAGAGCGGTAAGTACTTTGTTAAACACCTCCTCACTAAGTCTTTCTATAGGTATCCATTGATTTTTTTTCGACACAAAAATAATTGCTGTCAGAAACAGACACACTGTGTACAGCTTTATTCATATAAAGATTTATCTATATAAAAGAGTGTGATATTAACATAGTTTTTCAACTCCCTCCATTTTAAACTAATCATTACGTGTTTGACAGCAGAAGTGTAATGGCTTATTTAGAAAACACGTGTATATTAAATTTTAGACTGCCACTTCCGAAAGAAAATTCAAAAAATGATGAGATATGTAATATTTACTCTGATAAATACGATCTCATGAATACATTCAATTGTCCAAAAGCCCAAATCAGTGATTTTTTTCTCCAAACTCTCTGTAACATCGAAATAAAAATCATATTTTCAATAAATTTATTGTCCAATAATTTGTGGGTTGGTAATGAATCTAGTTATATCCGTGAATCAACAACCGCTTATTATAAGCTGTCATTCAGAATCTCGTAAAAATTCAAAATGAGTGATAACGACCAAGAAATTTGTGCTACCCCACCAGATATTATCGAGCAAGCAAATATTGCGATAAATAATTTGCTGCCATAATTACCAAATTTTAAAATTCGGATAATCCAGAAACATATACTGGACACTGCTTCAAAAGATCATCTGCCATCATCCTAGTTGATGGAGGAGGAGGCCAAATGGCATAAATAGTAATAAAAACATTTGTAGTCCAACTGTTTCAAATTCTCAGTAAATTATGTGTAGAAAATATTGTCACCACTTTTCAAATCATTCAATTGAGTTTTGACTGAATGAGTTTATTATCCAAAGCTATAATCTCAAATAACTCCATTGTACCATTCCTTTCTACGGTCAGTAGTAGAAAAAGTATAGTACGCACCTCAAGGATAAGGACAAATACATCCACTCGCGAATTATCGCACTCGGCTGACGCCTAGTGCTTACAATTTTTCGCTCGTGGGTAATTGGCTTCTTATCCTACTCGGTACGTGACATACTTTTATTCAAAAACTGAGGAAAAACATGTTTTTTGAATAAAGTTACAGAATCCTTCAATTCAACAGGAATCTTCCTGAAAAAAGAACTAAGTTAGTCTCCCTCATGAAATATTCGTTTCGATGGTGACTTGTATTGGCACACTTTAAGGGAATGTCATACGAGTTGTTCAAATGTTAATCCTCGTCGAGCGACTCGTGCTGAGATTTGCATATTGAGGTTAGATAATTGTTCGTGTGTGGTAAGAGATTATTTAAAAAATATTCAAAATCTACTGATATGTTTAAAGATACAAAAATAGATACTTCAATAGTAAGATTTAGCCAAATCGGTATATCATAAAATTATAATAGTTTTGTTTTTATGATGGTGATGATTACTGAAAGTCTATAGTTTTCCATTCTTTTCTAACAAATTAGCTGGAAAAGATCAAATCATACAGAATCATTTTTCTTGAGAAATAATAAATCGTGGAACTTACATTTACATAATAGATGTGCAAATTGGCTTGTTAAGCTTGCACCAATAAATTATTTCTTGTGATTCCTATAACAAACAACAACGTCTGCGGTTTATTTCAATGAAATAGACAATGAAGTTGATATTCCTGTTAAATCTGTTCATAACAGAAAAGTGTGAAAAGTGTAATACTCTTTCAGAGTACTTCTATCTACATCAAACTTGTGGAAAATTGTAATGAAACACAGTCACGGTGTTTCGGCCACAAGATCGGGAGACAAAAATGTACATTTCTAGTTTTATTTTCTTTCATTTGTGTCTATTTTCTATATATCTACGTAGTTATTCAATATGAAGGGTAAATTCTTCTCTGCCCTTCTATTTGGTTTGGTCGTTACCTAATTGAGCGCTTTTGATCAGTCTCCTGTTACAAAGAATAGGTACTTCGTCAAGGAACGCGCTGTCTAGGCAATTCTGCCAACCTATGTTTTTTAATACTTGTTTTTCAGTTGATTTTCTTATCTTTATCCTAATGGTCGTCCTACTCGGGAGACCTTTTTATCAATGAAGTGGATTTTGTTTTCTATCACGCTTACTCTTTTACTTGTGGTTATTTGAACCACCCAGCCTGGGTACCGGCGTGAGTAAAAGAGGTTTGATTATTTCACTTTACCATAGTAACTCGGTACGACCGTCCTTTTTTGCGGGGGGTATTGTTTATCCAAAAGTGAAATGCAATACAAATTGTCAAACTGAAGAAACATCAAACAGTACCACTCAAACTTACTCACTTCATGTTTTGCTGTCAACGTGCTCGGAAACGCACGTTAACAGGTAAGACCTCGTTAATCATTAGTGAAGTGTATTTGTTCAGTTGAAACCAGAAAATTTCTTGAATATGTAGGCGATTGGGGTATGCTATTTTAAGATTAGATTTCCTAATCTAATCCAAATTTGGAGTAATCTGCAATGCGATAGACTTTATAATTGATATTGATGGCTATGTTTGATGGAAATTCATCTGTACTAAAATTATAGAGAGGAAAGATCTGATCATTACAATGGGTTGTAGTACGATTTCAAAAATAGAGATCTTGGCAAAAATTTCAATACACTAATGAATATTTAGCCAAACCTTCACCCACTTTTTTGCAATTTACTCGCCAGAAGTTTTTTCTACTATGAATATTGTTCAGCTTTATCAGATTAGGAATATCTTCCAGCTGCTGAGTCCGAACATTGGTTTGGTGTTTGTGTTTTTTTTTAAATACTTCATTCAATTCATAAAAGTAATACAATAATAGTAGTAGAACTTAACTATTAAAACAGTGTGAGAATTTATTGAAAGAAATAAATTTTATGAGAAAAATATTACCAGTCTGTATCATATTCCACCTACTTCTTCGAAATGTATCTATAAAACCAGTCAAATCTTTGAAACTTTCTAAATTGTTATACAGTAAAGCACTGTATATCCAAAGCCACACACATGGGACCTTCGAGATTAGACAGTTTTTAAAACGATGATATTAATAATTATAATCATTTGTGCACCGGAACACATAACAGAATGCATCACCTGTTATGGGTATAGTTATAAAGGTCTATTCAGCTGTTAAATGAAGAAACTAATAGGTGAATACTTATTCAATTCAATAGAAATAAGCGCCATTTGAATAAGTGCCGTTTTGCAAACGTAACACAAGTCAGTTAATTCCATCAGCATAAAAATTGTGTACTCGGGATTCGATAAAGTCGACGACGGCCGTTTTTGCCTGGTCCTGATTGGTGAAGGTTCTACCGGTGAGAAAGTTATCGAAGTGCCTGAAAAAATGGTAGTCGATTGGCGACGAGGTCTGGGGAGTATGGTGGGTGAGGCAGAACTTCGACGCTTAATTTCTGGACGGTGATTTGTCTGTCTCGGATCCAGGAAAGTTATGGTGAATCACACCAGCCGCTGACCACATGGTCTTTTTTGGTTGGTTTTTGTCTTTGGAAATTGCCCGAGTGGCTTATCGGTATCCCACCACTAATCTGGAAGTCTCCTGTTGTAGAGGATCCACTTTTCATTACAAGTGACGATCCGATCCAAGAAAGGATCGTTTTGGTTGAGCAAATGCAAAGAACAGTCCTCGAAACGTGAACATTCCTGTCGATCGTTCAAATCGTGGGGCATCCAATTTTCGAATTTTTTGATTTTCCAATACGTTTCAAACCGTCAAAAACCGCATGGGAGCTAACACCCAGTTTTTCCGCCAACCCACGCACCGTTTGTGACGGATCAGTATCCCCCAGGGTCATCAAATACTCATCCTGGATTACTGTAGGTCGACGATTTCGGGGATCATCTTCGAGGCTAAAATCTGCGGAACGAAATTTCGCAATCCAACGTCGAACAGTGAATTCATTAACACTAGAATTACCAAATGCTTTGTTTATTTTTTTGGCTATTTCGACAGTGCTTTGGTTCAATTTGAACTCGTAGAGAAAAAATGGCCAAAACCGCTTAACGATATCATATAATAAATAAACTGAAAAGATATTACAATTGATGTATTGTATTGTAATGTATTGACCAAAAATTCTCTATTGATCAGTATAATATACCACTTGATCAAAACTTTTCTCCAGCGTGAAAAAAGTGTTTTCAATATATTTTTTGAGTAAATATTGATAAGGTCTCATTTTCTAATTTATTGAATAACTACATGCGTTCATTTCATTGAATGTAATCAAAATTATTCAAGCCTCTAGGGACGCATACCATTCAATAATCTTTATCTAAATACGATCTTAACGAATTGAATAAAATTATGCAGAAATGCACGGCTTCACAATGTATTTGCTTAAGAAAAAGATTGGATCGATATAAATGATACGGTTGATTGCTTAAGTAATAATAATGTAATAATTATTAGGAAAACAAATTGATTGAGCGGAGAACAATTCACACTGCCATAAATCATTCTGAACTCATATCAAATCCGGATATCAATTTGAGTTCACATTTCTTTTTAAAAAACTCAACATTTGTTATCAACAATTGAAACGCCAGTGTTTTTTTTACTAGAACTTTGTTTTACCCTTCAAAACCACTCCTGGAAATATCTTTACTTATACTAACCTAATAATTTCATTAATGAGTTCCTGTTAGTCCCGTGAAACATTTTTTTTCCGAACAAACTCCGAATTACGCCAAGAACGCAAATAGTTAGAAATAGTGGAAATGCATTCATGCCAAGAGATAATTTGTACCTCTCCCATCATTATTACGACTTCAAATATTTCACCACTAGAAAATGTGCAAGACTCTGACACTTCATTAATAATAAAAAGCAATAAATAAAATGACAATTATGAAATTGACATTTTCAGTCGAATTATCATTACTTTTATGTCTGATAAGGTTAAAATCGATCGTTAAAATTCTTCGACTTCTCTTTTTTCTCCGGCAAAACATAGGTACCTACATAATCCTGTTAGAATAATCAGCCAGCAACAAATGATTTCACAATGAATAACATTCTGTAATGAAGCGTCAAGGACAGGGTTTGAGGTAGTACTTTTTATACCCAGGGATTGATCAGGTTGACTTATTGCAAAGAAAGGTAGACCGCATATCGCAGGGATTATAAATAGAGGAGTATATACTTGTAGGTAACGATTTTAGTTCAGTTTGCAATTATTAATAAATTTAATTATAACGTCCTTTACTTGTGGTTTGTTCAGTTCCAGGAGTTCTTTTGTATGTGACTGGCATTTCATCACATGTACATTTGAATTTAGAACTCCTATTTTGTTCAGGTGTACCGGATAGCAGTACAGTATGACTAAAATTCAGTCAAGTTATTGTGACAGTGGTTTTTCGTACGCACTTCATATATTTCTGCCATATTTCTGCTGGAATTTTTTGCAGTGAACAGGTATAGTGATTTGTGAAATTTCTACACTACTCGTACTTTTTCCATACTGTTAACCAGTTTTGCTTGAAATTAGTTCTCGATTGGTTCAGACATTTTTCCCCGCCAATTTTGTTTTCTATGGGTTGTCCTGTTTCAATGCCTAGCTAATCCACTTTCTCGTTGACAAAAAGGCCTGTGTGAACTTTCAACTCATGAATGGTGAATGAGTTGATGTGCCAGGATGTTGATAGGCTGCGATATTTTTGATAGTACAAAGAGTAAATCCAATATTATTATTGTTTCTTAAACGATTGTTTTTCTATGGAGTGTTTCGATAATATCGATTTCTTTTACCGAAAATATGAAAGTGAGACGGTTCAGTATGAACATCTTGCCCATATTCGCCTCAGAACATAATATTCACACTGCACAACGTGTTCCTTCACAATGCTTAGAAGCATCTGTATATATACACTTGTGATCGGAGTATTTCAGAATATTCTGGTTTATTGCTGTATTATCACTACATGCTGGGATTTCAATGCTGAAAGATTTAAAGGCATATTGAAAATCATTTATGCTACATTTACTCAAATTTTCCATTTCATTGTGAATATTTCTATATGCAGTACCTACATAAAGGTGAAAGGTCATGAAGGTTGTTTTCTCCCAGTATTCGTTTGGTAGATCAAGTTCAATTGGACTATTCTTTGAATAATGCGGGTGTTTTTCGTTTCTGGTTTAATGATTATTTTTTCTCCTAAAAACTGTCTCCCTAATATAAGCGGTGGTTCTAATGTCTAGTTTTTTATAGTTGATGGACTAGCTGATCCGTAAAGCGTATTTCCACAGTTAATGATACAGCGTGTCATGTATAAAAGAGTTAGCAAGTCTGAGGGTCAGCCCCCACCATTATTGATGGAAAAATAACTTCAATACTTAAATATTCATGAAAGACAAAACTCACAATTTTCCGTATTCTTCAATAATAAGACTAGGACTAGGATGTTCATAAACCGTTGTTGAAAAAAATAAAGCAAGTGTTTTTATTTATACATTTTCACGTCAGTGCAGAATCTTTAAAAGGAATTTTCCAAAAATATCAGGTCAATGAGAAATATTCTTTACATTCAATATTAAGTGAGGCAAAAAAATTTGAATTAATAGGTTTCGTCTTCCACATTATTGGAATTGAAACACAACGTATTTTATGAAAAAATATTTCACTTACAATTGGTTCGACGGAAGAATATATATACGTCATCAATCTCTGCATCCGATATATATCACAAACTAATGGAAACGAAAAGATGTGGATTCAGCTCCAGATTATATCATGTGGAACATACCTTGTATTAATGGAGTGTCATGCATGGGGACATGCAAAATGAGTGAGAATATTGAGTACTCTTCAGTTTTCTTGTAGTCTCTTGTCGGAGAATTGTCTCAACTAAGTAAAAAATGTTTGAAGGTGGTTGACAATGTTTCGTGGTGTATTTCATCAGTTCGGAGTTCCATTGTCTATTTTCTACTACTCCATCTGATACAAAAAAATGGATGAGAGAATCTTCCAAAGAAAGGAAGGAAGTAATCAATTTGAAAATAAGTAACTCTATACTTTCTTTCCCAAAAATTTATCACTCCTAAAAATATAACCCTTTCAAATCAAATATTTTCAATTGTTCTTAGGACTTTTCGAAAGAAGTGGTAAACTATAAATTCATCACATACTCCAGAAATTTCAGTTTTAATGATGTCACTTGTATATTTCAGAAGTATACCTCGAAGTTGCCTCTCAGATTCTATTTGAATAACAATCACACAAACTGATAAGAACATAGAAATTGTGTATTTTATCATTGAAACCTACATTGAAGGAGTGATATGGTTCAACTTTTCATCATTGACAACTAATATATATGACAATTAAATGTTTCAAATCATCTGAAGGAACAACTCGTTCAGGCCAGTCTCAACTCCCTACACTGTAGGTTGAATGTTTGATATCAAATTATTGAGATCCTCATGATATAATTTGTTTATTTTATTCACTACATTCACATCATTCACTTCATAGTACTGGGTTCTATCAGTACTGCATAGTACTCCAAATTGTCATCATTGAATTTGGTCTCATTTCATATCAGATTATACTAGACCTGACCTGATAAAAACGAATCGGCTTCGATAAGAAGCTGTGTTTATTTGGCCGAGTGTGAATAGGTGTGAGCCACAATAAACCCTTGCGGGTTGCGGTGGAGAGTCGAATAGACCCACTCACTTTAGACCTAACCTAACCGAACCTATACTAGAAATGTAATTTTCACCAATTCATTATACTTTCACATAAACCCGTGTCTATATCGTGTTTTTCATAACAACACATTCTTCGGTACGTGGCAAAGTAAATGATTATCAAATCAAGATGTCTCTTTGAATAATTATTTGTCAATTAGTTGTTGCGGCTTCGCCCGCGTAGTATCTGGTTTGCCACATTAAGTTTCATGACAGATCATTTTAAACAAATAGTTACTTTATTTTTAGTAATTCAAAACTTCAGATGTCCAACTTCAAAACTGAAGAAATTCAATAAAATCTTTGAACCCCTATTTTTCCCCCCTGGGGGTAGAAATTCCTGATTATCTTGATGCTTATTGACGCTTATTAATATAAGAGCGGGCAACGCTAATAATTTATATTTTCACTTTAAAAATACAGTTACTAAAAAAATGTGCCAACTGCGCAAAGTGATGAATAGCTTCGAGAATCAAATTATGTTACCTATAAAGAAATTCGCAAAACTAACCCAACCTTCAACGACGTCTGCCCTCATGCGTCTACTCGCATTCGGGTCGCGTTTTCGGCGATGGCTCCGCTTTGCTTAGACCGCCCCTCTACCCCCACCGTCGTCTCACAGTAGACGCGACGCGTAACGGCCTACTGCGTTGCGTCAAGTTAATCTTATCGTGATAACTTTTGAACGATTCGTCCAAATTACTTAGTGTAAAATACAAAGTTTATCTATATTAAATACTTAAAACGACAAATTTATCAATTTTTATAAGAATTTAGCAGATATTCTAAAATGTGTAATGTTAAAAAAGTATCCTATTCAATTGTAATACTTATCGCTATAGTATGACCAAAACTACACAAAACTTTTGTAAATTGTTATTCTGATGTATAAGCTGTATTTATGTAGTCATCTAAATCCTTTCAGTCGTTTAGGCGTGAAAGAGTCACAAACATACATACATCCATCCTTACATATTTTTGTATTTTAGTGAAGTAGGTCATCAATACTGATATAACTGTGTTTTTGGTGTTTTATATTAAATTTCCTAGGCATCATATCTCTCAAAAATACTCATTACATAAATGCCTGTAACATTCATCTGGAATAAGAATGTTACTATAGTAAAAATAATTTTCAAGAAAAGATATTTTACATGATCGAAAATGTAATAAAAACATAAAATATTTCTCTCCACATTTTTCTTTATTTATGATAAATGTAAATTTCATCTAACAATCAAAATGTAGATAAGTGTACTCTCAAGCCAAGTGACTCATCAAAGTGCATGACGTCACTCACTCACAAACATCACTAATGTCGTTGAATTTACCCGCCTGCAAATGTTTCGTTTAGTTTCCTATCGACTTTTCTTTCAACCTTAACGTTATAATTTTCATGTCTAAAAATATTGACGTTTAATGTAAAAAAAATAACGTATATTAATCAAAACTACAACTTGATCTTCAAAGGCATTCTGTGGGCATAAGTGCCAAATCTCGGTAGGCCAGCCACGTTTTCCTATTATTTTTCTTTCGTAGAACCTGAATAAATAACTTTTCAGGTAACTTAATGATCCCGAATTCATAATCTCATTACAGACAACTGATATGATCTGGCATAGACCTAATTAGTGTTACCGACATGTACATTGATATGACCGTCATGTATCTGAAAAAACAGTTGTTGAACTGGGAACAATTCTGTTCCATGCAGATTTATTCATGATATTTATGTCATATATGAATACTCTGATCCGTTAGTTGATGGTAATTATTAACACTATCCATTATCATAAGTATTGTGAAAATGTCAAGTTATTTGTATGTTTTGGTTACTTCTCTCCTGAGACCACTGCCTCACAGAAGATTCCTCAAACACTTGAACTCGATTGTGAGATAGTTTCAGATTGTTTGGTTAGCCATTCAGAAATTTTATATTGGTGAAGACAATTGGTCATACCGAATTGCCAGGCCTATGAATTTTTGGTATACCCTATATTTTGGAACTGTAAGATTAGAANTAAATAAATGGCTTCCATTGAATAAATGTGAGTGTAAATTCATTCGATACATCCAATATATCTTTGTAGGTGACTTTATAGGGTAGGTGTGTACTTTTATTGATTTTCAGATCGCTCTATTATTCGCACATACGATACAGGTGACAAATAATATAATTTTTTATGTATTTTCGCAGAGTCCAATATTTCATAGACTTAGAATAATTGTTTTGTTGAAATGAAATGCACGTTTCACCGAGGACACATTCATTAATTGTTTGAAAGAATAAAAATTTAAGGGATTAGGCACTGATTATTTATTTCTTGATATTTCTTCGGGGTGTAGAGTTTTTGCCTTTTTAGAGATGAGTATCTAATTTAGCAAATTAATATTTCTTTTAAATTTTTTCTTTCATATTGAATAATAGTTTTCAACCACACCAATCGAATAAGAGCAGTTTTTTCCAGTAACTCAGGTACGTTTTAATAATACATTCACAGTCTAAGTGTAACACCTTTATACAAGCAAAGCAAGTGTTATTACCGAGTAAATGCTAAATGCTTACAACTCCAACTGACCTCCCTGTAAATTTAGATCAGGAGCGAGGGCTTCTGAACTCTCCAACTCCTGATCCAATAACTGAACCTAAAAAAAAGGTTTAATGGTGCAGCCAGGAAACGACTGAGTCGTCTCCTCAAGAGCGAGGTACCTTATAAAACCGCCTTGCACCAAACTCTTGGGCGGCGTACGCAGAATCTGTCTCAGATGGAGGAACAAACCCCCCATGAGCAGGTTAGCAAACGTTGGCGCTCAAGTGATGATTCACCAAAACCAGAGGCGAAAAAGCCCTGCATGGTTGAATCTAAGGCATCGTCAGGTGTATCTGACGTGCGAAAACCCTCATATGGGGAGGTTGTTGCGGGTATCAAGGTGAGAATCTTGCACCTTCACTATCCGACTACCTCATTAACGATGAAACAGCAGAGCATATACTTTGTGCCTGCCCCGCCGGGGACCGAATCAGATTTTTAGAATTCGGCAGAGCCGTACTCTTAACATCTGACCTGAAAGACCACTCACCATACGAACTAATCGGCTTCGTTAAGAAGCTGAGTTTATTTTGTCGAGTGTGAATAGGTGTGAGACACAATAAACCCTTGCGGGTTCCGGTGGAGGGTCGAATAGACCCACTCACTTTGGACCTAACCTTACCTAGATGCTAATCTCCTCATACATAGCATCGCACAATTTGGCCACCTGAAATCATTCTCACTGATCTATTGAATCTTTCAATGAAAAAAATTAACTTTGTAAATTTTATATAGAAGTTTCCAAACTATACTATACAGTAGTATTTATATTTTTACTCAAATTACGCTACGCCCAACGATTTTTTTTTCTTATCAATACAATACCGTAGATTGCTGAGGAGAGTGGTGTGATGACTGATACCTAGGATATTTCGAAATATTGGACAAAACCACAGGAACAAATTATGTAATGATATAAGTGTTTAGTGTATTCGTACTGTGTAGTTTTATAAACTTGAAAAGTCTATGAAGTGATTTCTAAAAGTTATCGAACATTGAAGTTTTTTATTTACTATTTTTGATGAATATAGTTGACAAATTTTCTGCAAAAATTTTGGAAATTTCGAAATGTTTCAGATCAGTAAAAATGGTTATGCCTTGTGTTATCAACGCACGAGCAAGGAAAAAATTCAACTACACAATTTCAGTTCAAATAATCTGATAAATTTCTCTCTTTTTATCAAGAGAGCCATAACACGTTGGCACAAATAGGAGAATGGTGTAGAATTACGAAGATAAAGTTGTTTCACACCTTTATGCATAAGATTAATTAGCTGTATATTTGTATTTGTACAGTAGCACTGAGAGGAAAATTGCATAATTAGTCTGGTTTTGTTGCGCAAATTTATATGTATGTCTACAGGCCAGTGAGTACAAAAATAAACCAAACATCATGTAAATACTTTTTCACATACATAGCAAAAGTATTGGGTTTATTTATGACACACTGGTACTTTTATATTTTACAGTGTGGATTTATACATATATTACGGAATAATGTAGTACGTTTTCAAAAATAGAGATCTTGGCAAAAATTGCAATATATTATTGAATATGTAGCCAAACCTTCACCCAATTTTTTGCGATTTATTCGCCAGAAGTTTTTTCTACTATGAGTATTGTTCTTCTAGCTGGAAACCAA
>NW_019290844.1:82164-108303 GCF_000500325.1 Leptinotarsa decemlineata | reverse complement strand
ACCTTCAAAACGATGGAACAAAACTATTCAAACGAAGTTCTTATGAATTTGTTTATTATTTTTGGACAGTGTGACAAAATTATCAGCAGAACATGTAGAAAGTTCAATGAAATGTATCCGAATCTACCGCCAATGAACCTCAAGAAATTTATACGAATTCAGAACAATTTCGATATGTTTGGATAAACTTTAAAAAAGCACCAAGAAACACTGCACTAATTACAAACTAATTCATTCACAACACTCAGCAAGTAATGCTTGATTTATTTTCACTATTTGAATTGTTTGTTTAACCGCTCGATTTACTTTTGAACTCAACTGCCCTCTTGGGTCGAGAAGCCGGACTTGAATAGTGTAACGGTTCTTTCTCGAAATCTGTAGTCGGTTCGATACTCGACTAGAGTTTTACCGGCGGTTGCCGACTGCATTCCTTTTGTGGTGAAGTCATGTGTTTGTTTGCTGGCCGGCATATCAGTCAGGGACGGCTTCAGAATCTTTACAATATCTATCGAATATAATTCAATATATATCGTGGTATCAGCCGGGAAAGCAAAACATGAGCACGTTATGAAGCACGGGGACGATTTGTGCCGATGGCCGAAAGCGACTGGAAAATAGTATTAATTTCAGAATTGTTGAGAATTTCGACAGAACAATCCTTTCGAAAGAATGTGAATATCTACTATTTTTTTGGTAGTTATTTGGAAATTTTACAATGAGTGTACATCCAAGTAAGACTGTAGAGAAAGATTGGTATTCACAACCATTATAGGAAAATCAGTAGTGATTAGTGTCACGGGTGACAAGAGCTTGTTTTCAGGGAAAGGTTTGTCTAAATATTATGAAACCTCGTAATGGACGTTCCACTATCGATGGATATAAAGTACTAGACTGTCCAGTCCACAATAGATTTAAAAGGACACACACGGCAAGTACTGAAAAACAATATGGTCCATGAAAGAATTGCTGAAGAAAGGTTGAACAAAATCGACTATGTTAACATTCTCCAAGAGCAAAGAAATTGTGATCTCCATGACCCCGAAGTGAAGAGATAGCTAGAGGAGATACTAGAACCGGTAGTCAATCTGATACCCACATCTAGTGCATGTAAAATCCCCTTAGAGATGTGAAATATATTAACGTTTCCTTGTACCCGTAATGGGCATGCCTAATACATGCATTGTGGAACTCTTGGATTCTGAAATTCCTGGACCATACACCACGTCTACGTAGGTGGGATGTGAAAGAACTGAAGCATTGCAGACTATTATTCTACTATTTTTATTCAGAAATACTCTATAGAGATAGTCACTTTACAAATTTGCATAACTCCGTTTATGTGTGTTTTAAAACGAAGACAGTTGTCAAGATTAGGCCCAAGTTTTTTCTAACTCCTTTCAAGGAAAGTTTTGTTCCATCTATTACAATATTTATGAGGCCAAAACAACCATTTCTGGCCGCTGTTCTACCACAGAGCATGACATTAGATTCAGATGCATTAACAGATAGTCAATATTCAGTTGACAAGGATAATAACATATCAAGATCGGTATTGATTTGTCATAGGGCCTCGTGAAGTAAATTATCGTCGAATTCCATGTTTAGTTGAGTATAATCGGCGCGACACGGCATGGTTTCAAATTGCAGTGATCTATGGAATTGAGATGTATATAAAACGAACAATAGAGGGTCTAATATGGAACCATGAGGAACACAGTTTCTGATATTATACACAACTCTTTGAAAACGATTGCAAAGGTAACTTTTTAGTAGTGCTACAGCATGCATTGAAAACTCTACGTAGCCCAAGATAGTAAAGAAGAGTTCATAGTGTATGCGATCGAACACCTTAGAATAGTCCAATGATATCAGGAGAAAATATCATCTCAATGACGCCAATTCGATATTTCTGTTAGAGAAACGCTACGTTCTCAGGTTAATGCAGATTTTGAACACCGTAGAAGTTCTCCCGTCAAGAGAAGTCGAAACAAGCAAATGTTTTTTTCATCGAAAGAAGCCAGAAACCACACATGGAACTTTTTTCAAAAACAAACCGCACTACATTCAATCCCCCGTTGCAGGCTTTTGAATTCAACCCCGCCACTGTCAATCGAAACCCTCTACGCTTGTCGAAGTTATCCCAAAGTTCATATTGTGTCGATAGGGGGGCAAAAGGCCAGCTTTAATATGAAGATTGCTCGAATTGATGGGCCCTTAACAGCTCTTGCAGATGAAGTCATTTGCAAATGAACATCGTTTCCGTCTGGCAATCATTAGGGGCATATTCAGCGGGAATAATTCCTGCGAATTATTTCATTCAGCAGGAACGACTCCTGCAAATTATTTCGTTCGGCAGGAATGAATCCTGCAGCGAGCATCCAAGATGTGTAAATGCATAATTGATCAGGAGCCTCTTCATATTAATCAACTGATGTATTAGATCCTCAGATGAATACAGAACTTTGTGAATAATTTAAAGTTGGGTTTTGCAAGCATCATCTCGCCGCTCATTGCTGAACATGAATCCGGCGAAGTGGTAACTGAACGAGCCCGGAATTTGGATCAATTTAGATTGAATTTGATGGAATGCCAGGAATTATTTCTGCCAGGAGATTTTCATGTTGGAACGGAGCCTATTTTGGAGTTTATATGCACTGCGATCAAAGCTATTACATGATCAAGAGATGATCTGCGACGTTATTCTTCTAGTTTTGTGTTTGTTTCAACTTTTTTTCAATACAGATATTGATAAAGCGATGAATTCACAACAGAATGGGTATATCACATTCGATATTTTCATAGCGTTTCATTTGAAATAACCACCATCATCAGAAACAACAATCAAACAGAGAAACAATTTATTTCATCATGAAATTTTGCGAAAAATTAAACCAATACGGAAAATCAAAGCTACATGGCAATCTACATTAAATGCTCTAATTGACGACCTCTTTGTTGAATGTTGAATAAATTGTCTGGACTGACAACTTATGTGGCAATTTTCTAACATAATAGATGTACTACTAATTCATGTTTCTCTTATTTTTTGTTTGAGATGATCGATATCTATACTTGGTGTTAAAAAAACTTTATTCTTTATATATCCTCAGAGAAAAAATCTAAAGGGGTAAGACATGGGGATCGAACTGGCCAGTTAATTGGTCCATTGTTTGCAATCTAGTTTTTTGGGAATACTGCATCTAAATGTTCCCTTACTACTGTTGCATCATCAGGAGAAGCGCCGTCCTGTTGAAAATATTGTATTTCATGACGGATAATCAGTGGCAATTCATCTAAGTAGCCATCGAATTTATTGAATAGAAAATGAAGAGACATTCCACTATTCTGATGGGCATCGATGAAGAAAGGACCAAGGGTGTCTTTTTCCACAATTCCTGACCAGACATTAGTTCCGAACCTTTCTTGGTAATTGGTTTTCCTATGTAAATGTTCATTTGTATTATTCCAACTAATATGGATATTTCTGTTAAACCAACCATTGTTGGTGAATTTTGATTCATCTGTCCATATTATTTTTTTACAAATATTTCTAACTTCCCTATTTGTAAGTCCTAACTACTTCGCAAATCATACTCTCCTTCCGTAATCCCTTTCATTGAGGTGATGAACTTTGCGTATCCTGTAGCATTTATATTTGCTCCTATTCAAAATAGTTCTGGTGGATTTTACAGAAATCAGCATTTCGTGGGCAATTTCTCGTAAATAACAATCTCGATTAGCATAATTTTTGTAACTGGCCAATTCTAAATGGAAAAAAAAAGTTTTTACTGTGTACATTTTTATATGGTAATATTTGCTTACCCATAACATTTATTTGATTCCTCACACTTCCAGTAACCACACATTTTCTTGTTTTCTTTNCACTCGTCATTGCTTGTTAGTAATTTTTTTGCTAAAAACAACACCTTAATCATGCCTCTCGGCCACCGTATTCACCAGATCTGTCCCTCTGTGAATTTTTCTTGTTCTCAAGAATGAATTGACTCATAAAGGACGTCATTTTGCGGCAGATGTGGGAGCCGAAGAACATACCAAAATGTGCATATCAGAACTGTTTTGAGGATTACAAATAACGCTGGCCCAAGTGAATGATATCTGGGGAGGACTACTTTGTAGGGGACAAAGTTGAAATTGATGACTAATTTATTTTGAGAAAAATAAAAATTCCCCTAATTCATAAACAGACCTCCCTTGGTCTAAGTCTATCTGAAAATATTCGTTTATTGATTCATTATCGAATTATTATAGTTTGAATTGAATTTTGTCAATTTTGTTCTAGTTCTCATGAATTGAGCAAGAAATCGAATGTTAAAAGACGCGACCTTGGTAATCCAAGTTTACACTTCTGAGAGTTGTCGTTCCAAGGGGATCGATAGCTGGTTAACTGAAAAACAGATTTCAGCCGATTTTTCAACATATTTATTTTGAGGCATGATGTACACACCGATTCTACTATTACGTCTTCCGTTTTGGCAAAGAATGAGCGACTACTTTCCTCCAGAAATATGGCATATGATGAAACGGTACGTTTAAAAATCAGCCGAGCGTGCTCATGATCCAGTTAATCACTCGAAAGTGGCGTAAATTGAATTCTCTCACCCATTCATAATAATATAAATTAAAAGATCAAAGATCCCATCAGCTCCGACATGAATAAATACCCGTTTCTCTTCCCGGTAAGCTCCTTCTAGAAACTTAAGGTTTGATATAGAGCTCGATGCATCACATCTAGTCAGGGCGTCTGCTCCTGGTTCATTTCAATTATTTATTAATATCATCAGGAGCGTCGGCGAATATAGTCAAGGACACTGCCACGAAAATCCAAGCTCTACAGTTGTTTTTGTGAAAATTGGGTAGTTTTACAGTATTTTATTCCTGCTGAGACCAAATTAGCCAGTTGCTAAAACGAAAAAATGTTATAAAAAATCGACTTCGAAAAGAAACTGACTCAGAAGTATGGATTATTAATTATTTCGGAAAGTTCTCACTTCTCAGAAGCTATTCTTTGAGGAAGTAGAATTTTTCGGCCTAGTCCGGTGAGTTCTTACTTTTCGGACAAGGCCGGGAAGAATCACATAGTTGTTGTCATTGTCAGTATGAAAATTATGGCAGTTATGGTTTTATTAAATGTAATGAGCTAATTAGAAAATAATAATAATAGAGAAAAAGCACACAATTGAGCACAATATTGAAGGAGAAAGTAATACAAATCATGATGTTATGAAACAACAGAAATTAATGGGCGCTCCGTGGCGACTTCATTGATTCCAGTGGCGCATTTTCTTTTTCAGCTGCAGGAAAATCAGGAAAAACCTGCAGCACCACATCATTCGAAGATCTTAATCTGACACCAGTCCGAAGTGTGCGACTCTCCCGTAACTGAAAACCATATCTTAACAAAGTGTATGCTATATTCCATCGAAAGACTATATCTTGGCATCCCGCCCTCAATCAAGAAAGCAGTAGGACCTGAGTGTAATTTTGAAAATATTGTAAAGTTTTTAGAAAATGTCAACTTGTCCAATTGTATATAATACCACTGCAACTGATGCATTGTTCAGTCGCTAATAACCCTTAGAGGTTGATGCGACTTTAAATAAAATAAATAAAAAAAAATTAGGGTGTCTCCAGAGGCTCCAATAAATTGAAGACATCGCCAGAACACTTACTGTCACGACTATTGAACCAGTCCGTTTCGTCTTTGACCAATGCGTACTAATGATCAGATTCAACGCTAGAACCACAGTAAACAGTGGCTGCATGAAGATTATAATAGTGGTCTGCTATATTTAACTGTTCCTCTATTTCGAACGTTCGTAAGAATTTGGTGCTTCTGTCAGAGGTTCTTATTATTAGATTGACTGGTGCCTCAGCTATACTTGTTTCCTTAAAATGGTCAGTTAGTTTGGCACATATTTGGCAATACAGTTGATCATCACCCGTTATGAATTCCATTTTCAGATGATTCAGCAGCAAGCTTTGCATGTCATATTTGGAAACACTAGTTGAAGTTCCAGTAATTCACATACGTTTTTGCTACCTCTCGAATATGTTATACAAAGTAAACTGGTGAGGATTTTTCCAGCAAATATAATAGAGAAAAAGCACACAATTGAGCACAATATTGAAGGAGAAAGTAATACAAATCATGATGTTATGAAACAACAAAAATAAATGGGCGCTCCGTGGCGACTTTATCGATTCCAGTGGCGCATTTGCTTTTTCAGCTGCAGGAAAATCCGGAAAAACCTGCAGCACCACATCATTCGAAGATCTTAATCTGCCAATGTCCTCTAATTCATAAAACAAAATTAAGGGGTTCACCGGCGACACCAGTCCGAAGTGTGCGACTCTCCCGTAACTGTAAACCATATCTTAACAAAGTGTATGCTATATTCCAACGAAAGACTAACTCTTGGCATCCCGCCCTTAATCAAGAAAGCATTAGGACCTGAGTGTAATTTTGAAAATATTGTGAAGTTTTTAGAAAATGTCAACTTGTCCAACTGTATATAATACCACTGCAACTGATAACCCTAGAGGTTGATGCGACTTTAAATAAAATAAATTAAAAAAAACTAGGGTGTCTCCAGAGGCTCCAATAAATTGAAGACATCGCCAGAACACTTAGTGACAAGACTATTGGACCAGTCCGTTTCGTCTTTGACCATTGCGTAATAATGATCAGATTCAACGCTAGAACCACAGTAAACAGTGGCTGCATGAATATCATAATAGTGGTCTGCTATATTTAACTGTTCCTCTATTTCGAAAGTTCGTGAGAATTTGGTGCTTCTGTCAGAGGTTGTATTGTCAGAGGTTGTTATTATTAGATTGACTGGTGCCTCAGCTATACTTATTTCCTTAAAATGGTCAGTTATTTTGGAACATGTTTGGCAATACAGTTGATCATCACCCGTTATGAGTTCCATTTTCAGATGATTTAGCAGCAAGCTTTGCATGGACTGGTTATCAGTCATATTAGGAAACACTAGTTGAAGTTCCAGTAATTCACATACGTTTTTGCTACCTCTCGAATATGTTATACAAAGTAAACTGGTGAGGATTTTTCCAGCAAAAGATCTACAAACACACGACGAAGTAGACTGTACGAAATCAGTTATTCCAGAGGGGTCAGGCGTATTGATTCTGCTATTTTTTCCACAATCGGAGCCATCCTCTTGTTATCATAAAGAGTATCTAGTGGACTTCAAATACTCTAGGAAATCGGTTGCTGGGAAAGATGATACATTCTTACAAAACTGCAACTGCATGAACAGTTGTTTGAGTTTGGTGAATGAGTAGAAAACATTCTCGTTCTTGTTCATCGTTAAAACCTCGTTCGTGGAATTCTTCATCATGAACAACACTTGTAAAATGCTGTTCATGTAGCAAGTGTTACCTACACTATCTAATCTAATTTTCTTCCCGAAATTTTCAGGACAACTGTCTACTGATTCGTAAGGAAGAACATGTTCCATATGGAATTTGTATTAGAACCATTTCTCAAGCTTAAATCGATCCTTCCAAGTGATAAATGGCGTTGATCATTATACAGGGCTTTTCATGATGAGCGTTAATTAGCCGTTTCTGACAAACTATTCAATGGATCAACCTGAAAATTTCACAGTATGCATAAATCAATATGACCTACACGCCCAAAAATATTTCAGACGAAGCGGCGTTGTCGCTTCTACTATAATGTCTACTATTTTGAACCGTTTTCGAGATAAACTGTTTCAAACGGAAACTGACGTGGTTTTCTTGCTCGTTTGTNTCAATAGTAATGGTTGCTCTTGAAACTTAATTTTCAATGACAAGGCAACAAGTTGAATACACGAAGAGCCAAATGATTCGGTGAGTTATAAGCCAGTTGGCTTTTCCCAAATGGTACCTACGTGAAGCTGGTTTTTTTGTCCAGTGTCGAGATTATATTTTGTTTAATTCGATACGAATTGTTCATTCTCAAATTATATGAGGATAAGTGAAAAATTGAAAGACGATGTACTGTCAAAACTTCAAAACATTTGAAAGCATTCTACAAGAATCAAGAGCATTCGAGTTACCAATTGAGCGTGTTACTTATTTCTGTGGAATGGAGACATCAGTCCATTTGCACGATATGCCCCAGAAGTCAACACCCCGTACCATAGTATGGGATCAACCTGAGCATAGTACAATGTCAATAGCTGATAAAGATTCAGTACATGTTTTATGTTCCGGAGTTGGTATGAAATTTAACTGTTTTTTTACTGAAATTCTGCAATGATTACGCCATTCATCATAATTAAAAACTGAAAATTGTGTTTCTGTTTACTCTGTTCTTACAAAATCAGGGTTATCGTTTGGTCTAAACCTGGGTAGAACAACATAGTAGAAAAACTCATTTGTTCCTCATGTGCTGAAGCTGAAGTTCTGGAAAGTGGCCCCGACTAATATTTCCAGCTCGCAAAATCGGCCGCCGCGCAAAACTGCGAAATGGAATATTCAAGCGCGGTTTCCGGGGATTTTAAAATTTCAGATCCACTCCGGCTCACATTTTCTATATTTGCCGAGGATAAGTGAAAGAACGTTCGAGTTTTCGGTATGAGAACACCCCGGAGACGCGTAACCTACTTATCTGTGCCCACCCCGATGCACACGTACTATTTAATGTGCCAGATATACGGGGTGAGATATTTGAACCGAAACATGGGTCTTAAAAAGTTGCTGAGCAGTTTTTTCGGTGCTGGACTGTCAATAAATTGGCAGGTTAGGTCAATGTTTTGATTGTTGTTTGACATGCATGGTGGTGAAGCATGGTGTTCCACAAGGTTCAATTTTGAATCCAATTCTATTCTTTATGTAGGTACTTAGATGGCTCAAAAAATAAAGTGAGTATTGAAATTTCGCGAATTTTTCCTTTTTTAGTTGGAGTGTGTGACCACGTAACCGCGAATCATTGTTGAAAACAAAAAGTTCTTTCTGATTAGCATAGTTTTGTACTTAGCTATACGGAAAGATATGGTGAGGTCTCCACGGAGTCGACGTTGGTCAAAAGCTAGCAGTTGTGTCATCCTCAGTCTTTCGGGATAAGTTGGACACACTTCCCCAAAAGTCATTCGTGTGGCTCAACGCTGTACATTTTCCAACAAGTCGCGCACCAGAACAGGACACCACACTGGACCTGCATACTCCATGATTGAGCGAACGTAGGTTTTGTAGAGTTTTATGGAACTTGAATATAATAGATGTAGGAACGTTTTGCGGATGAGGTAAATCAGTGTGTCTTTGCGCGTTTGCATGTGGATATTATATGTTCGGACCAAGTTAAGTAAGTATTAATAGTCACTCCCAAGTCTACATGTGAGGAGACTATACGTAACGATTGACCGCTTATTGTGTACGTATGGAGTGGATTGTTCTTTCCTTGATGAAGTACGACGCATTCGTCGACGTTAAGAGGTAGAAGCCAATCCTTGCGCCACTGACTAATCGACTTGAGGTCTTTTTGAAGGGAATGATGTTCGACTAAGGCATTTCCATACAGTTTAAACGACTTGCTGGACTTTATGTGAAGAGCAAGATCACTTGAAAAAACAACGAAGAGGAGCGGGCCAAGAACAGATCCCTGGGGAACTCCACTTGTGACTTGTTTGTACGAAGAAAAAGAGTGACGCACTTTGACCGTGAAAGTTCTATCTGTCATGTAATTTTCAATCCAAAGGTTTAGTTGGCCTCGAATACCGTTTATGCTTTAGCCTCCTCACTGGGACCCTGTCGAAAGTCTTGGCAAAGTCAAGATAAACGATATCTGTCGGTATTTTCCTATCGTGAGCTGTCGTCCAATCGTTCATAAACTGTAGTAGATTGCCGGTGGTTCCCCTACGCACTCTATATTGTTTCTTTCGGATGTTTCACGACGAGCAGATTTCAGCAAAGTATAAAACATATGCTCTGAAGCTTATGATTCGGGAGCTACAAATTATTTGAGTTGAAAACGAGCCCCCCTGATTAATTTTTGGAACAATGATTCTCAGGAAAAATGAAAAAACACCTCAACAATATATGATGGAATCGGCCGATACTTGATGAAAATCCATAACTAACGTATTCCAAAAACACTTTATTGTGAAATTTAGTGAAAATCTCACAATAAAGTGTTTTTGGAATACGTTACCTCAACAATAGTATAGAGGGGGACATTTTTGACATATTCACATTCGATTTAACTTTCCCTATCGCACTCCCATGTCGCCATTTTTTAATGGATCAATTTTTTTGCATTATCAGATGTTCCATGATGAACATATTTCAACAAAGTAGAATACATTATGGTCTGAAGCTCATAGTTTGGAAGCTAAAAATTATTTGAGTTGAAAAAGAGCCACCCTGAATGAACTTCTGTACAATCTGTTACCTAGGTTTCATAGGTGTTTTTGTGAAGTCTACTTCAAAAATGTCTTATTTTGCCTAGTTAAGTTCGAGTTCGATATTCTCTTCATTTTGTATTTGTTTCATTCTACAATAAGGATTACCTACAGGGTGAAGTTACAATTGGTTTTTCTGTTTTTGTGAATTCTTGAGAAGCAATGGTTTATACGCTTCAAGAACGGATTGAAATAGTAAGTTTGTACTACCAGAATGGAAATAGTGCTAGAGCTGCTGCCCGTATATTCAATAATAATCATCCATAAAGAAATGTACGACACAAATACGTTTCGGAATTATTGAACAAATTTATGGAAACTGGATCTGTTAACAATAAAAAGCATAACTGTTCAGGAGTTGTCAACGATGAAGCTATTTGTACTGCAGTTTTAGGGCACGTTGGAATAATGGAAAATCCGCAATCTCTTACTAAGTTATCACGAGAATCAAGAATCAGTCACACAAATGTTTTCAGGATCCTTCATAAGTACAAATTTCATCCATATAAGATTGGACCAGTTCATGAATTGATTAAGAAGATGATTCCGATAGACTTATCGAGTTTTGTGAAAGTCTCACTGAACGGATCAACTTGAATTCTCATTTATACCGCCAAGTTTATACCCAACGATCTCAAAAACAAAATTATACTTTCATACTTATCTTTTCAGGTAGATTTATTATTTAGGTAGACGAATAGGTACTAGGTTATAGTACAAAATGGTGTAATTTAGAAGTAACTCTTAAGTTATGCTTCAAGAAGCTATTGTATAGCGAAACACGTGGCGCGGATTTTGTAAAACCCTTATAGTGAAACTGTATTGATTAGTTTTATAATATGGATTTTCATCAAGTATCGGCCAATTCCATTCAATTATAATGTTGACGTGTTTTTCATTTTTCCTGAAAATCAATGTACCGAAAGTACATATGATGTTTATGAAACTTCAGTTATTACAACTGAAGACAAAAGTTCATGAAAAATTGGAAGACCAACCTTCTCCCTCATCAAATGAAACCGTATCGTTCCTCAATAACGTGAAAATGATTTCGTATAAATTCAACACGATTATTTCCTGTACTATAAGCTTTCATATACCTGTTACTTAGCAATTATGCGAAATCACAGGGCTGTGCTTCCTATACTCGCCGATAGCAAATGTGTATATCATGTCCCAGTAAACGACACGTCTTGGTCTGTTGGTTTGAATATGGACAATTCTAATAACTGCTATAATATGCAAAGCGGTACATGGGAAACGTATTTAATGTCTATAATTTCACAAGAAATCAACCACTCTCTAATTGTAGTTGAGTGTCTTGAGCAGTATATCCTTCCCAGTTTTATTATGGGAAAAAAGATATTCGAAAGTAAAAAACAATTGGATATGTGTGTTTAACTGTTCATAGAAAGACGAAAAGTTCAGTGTACCTTCATAGAATATCCTCAAATTTCTATATCTGAGGAAAAACTGGCAAGTGAGATTCGTAGAGTGATCTCAATTGTTCACATTCTAAGATATCCTAGATTATTATCAGGAACTTTCTATACCAACAATGTTTATGAATTGAGCTCTTTATAATGCTATATCACCCAGAACATCATTTTGGTAGTTTCATTGGTTGAAATGACGAACAGAAGATTTGAAAAATGAAAGAACAAAATGAAGATACTAAAATGTGACTATTTCATTGAGAATTACAATTTTCTTTCAAGAAACGGTTGGCGAAAATGTTGATTTGGCTTCTCTTGTAGAAAATGAAAGAAAATGTTTATTGCTGAAAAAGTTGCTCGTCATTTTCAATCTTTTCGATCTTGTTTAAAACGAAACATTTTTCACCCTCCCCATTCGAGAAGTGGTGGCATCCACCACCAGGGTGGAAATCTTCGGTACAGGGTTAACTTTGAAATAGAGGGTGATGGGCATTGGTACTCCTTAGCAATTTGATATTTTCTCACCTGATCAATTACCTTCAACAGCTCATTCTCCTTATCATCCTGGTTAAATTAAGATTGACAATTTTTAAAAATAACAATCGTGTCATAAGCAATAACCACTTTGGCTTTTAATAAAAAAAGAACACCCATGATGCTATCTTTTCTTTGTTATATGATGTTTATGGAAACTTTAATACAAAAAAATCATCAGCAACAGTGTTCTGGGATTTTGCTAAAGCCTTAGACTGTGTAGATCATGGAATATGGCTAAAAAAACTATATCGCTATGGCATCTGTGGAATCACTTATAAGTGGTTCAAAAATTATCTCACAGGAACACGACAGATCGTGAAAACCTCATCATCCTCATCAGAAGGCGAAATAAAGGCGTACAACAAGGTTCAGTATTGGGACCGATTCTTTTCCTGCTATACATAAACGGTTTAGCCTTTATCGATATGGAAGAAAAATTTACCCTATTCGCCGATGACACCACAATATTATGGCGTGATAAAACTTTATGTAATCTCCACGAGATTATAAAGGCAGATATGAAGAAAATAAAAAAGTGGTGCGACTCTAATACACTGTCTTTTAATGTTTCCAAAACAAATTTAATATCATTCCGCTGCTTTATTGATAGTATTCCTTCACTAACAGAGGACGTGGGCAGGATGATTGAAAATAGATCTAGTACTAAATTATTGGGGGCAATAATTGATAATAAACTTATTGATGATAAGCCCTTAGTGAAAAATTAGCTACAGCGTGTCTTACAGTGAGAATACCTCATAAGGATCTTGATTTGTCTGCCGCTAAATCGGCTTATTTCTCACTTGTTGAGTTGCATTTACGGTATAGAATTCCTTTCTGAGAATTATGTTGCAAAACTCAAATGCAGACGATGTTCATTATTCAGAAAAGCTATAAGATTCAAGTCCAATGCTAAAAGTCGAGACTCCTGCAAACTGCTATTTGAATTACATAAAATTTTTACAGTTTTTGGAATCCTTATTTTGGAAACAGTATGTTTAATTAACAAACAGAAATTAATATTTAGCGGTTACTCCAATTATTATTATGTCCTTCGTCAAACTAACGACCTAAGATTACCCATACCATCCTCTACTCTAGTCAAAGACTAGATTAGACTATTATAATGGTCTCAAGATGTTTAATCATTTAGCTGATCATATTAAAATTGCAGAGGATAACTGTGTATTTCGAAAATCAGTAAAATACTTATTATGTGGTAGACCCTATTATAGTTTAGAAAAGTTATATGGTACAGCTTTCTCCAATTCATTTCGTCAAGTGTATTTTTATCAAATAAACAAAAGGGGTAACATCCACCCCCAGGATGGGAACGTCCTGGTACAGGGTTAACTTTGAAGTGGAATTCACAAATTCGATGTGCATTCGTACTGCTTGGTCATTGATAAGATAATCTGGAAAACTTCCTGTAAAGGATAGATACATGGCACCAACAGAAAATAAAACAGGGCTGATCCAATCAATGGTGAAACAAGACTGATGTGGATTTTCCTCGCTATTTAAATAATCCTAACCTGATCAGTGACCTCCAATAGCTCATTACCTTTTAAATTCGAGAAGAGGTGACATTCATTCCAGGGTGGCAACCGCCTGGTACAGGGTTAACTTTAAAATGGAGGGTAAGAAAGAACTGAATCCACAAATTTTGATGAATAATAATGCTGCTTAATCATTGATTAGATAATGTGGCAAACCTCCTGAAGAGGATGGATACGTGGTTTCAACAGAAGATAGGTGCTGGTTGATCCAAACAATTGTGAAACACGACTGAGTTGAATCCTCTTCGCAATTTGAATATTTCTAACCTGGTCAATTACCTCCAATAGCTCATCAAATTTTCCATTCAAGACGGGGTGACATACAACCTCGAAGTGGCAACTGTCGGTACAGGGTTAACTTTGAAGTGGAGGGCGAGAAGAAACTGAATCCACAAATTTTGATAAGTGTTGGTGCTGCTTGGTCGTGCTGTGAATCACGACTGAATTTAATCTTCTTCGCAATTTGAATGATTTCAACCTGATCAACTTTCTCCCCTAGCTCATCTCCCTCCCCATCCAAGCAGTGGTGGTATCCACCCTCAGGGTGATAACCGCCAACTTTGAAGTAGTGGGTAAGTGTAAACTTTCTTCATGAATTGTGATGAACATTGGTGCTGGTTGGCCGGAGTTATGCCGAAAAAGGGTCATTGACTGGATGATTAGGAATCTTCATGAACAAAACAAAAAAACACGTGACATCAAAGAAAAATTCAGGAGAGTTATTCCAAGCAATTGTGAAATACGACTCTTCGCAATTTGAATAATCCCAACCTGAACAATTACCTCCAATAGCTCATCACCAACTGAGCATTGGTGGTGCTTGGTCGTGTTGTGAATCACGACTGAGTAGTGGTGGTATCCACCCCCAGGGTGATAACCGCCAGCCCAGGGTCCACTTTGAAGTAGGGGCTAAGTAGAAACTATATTCATGAATTTTGATGAAAATTGGTACTGGTTGGCAAATTTATGCTGAAAAAGGGTCATTGAGTGGATTATTAGAAAAAATGATACGTGATTTCAAAGAAAAATTCAGGAGAGTTATTCCAAGCAATTGTGAAACACGACTCTTCGCAATTTTAATGATCCCAACCTGATCAATTACCTCCGATAGCTCATCACCAACTGAGCATTGGTGGTGCTTGGTCGTGTTGTGAATCATAACTGAGTTATGATGAGTATCCACCCCCAGGGTGATAAACACCAGCCCAGGGTCAACTTTGAAGTAGAGGGTAAGTAGAAACTATATTCATAAATTTTGATGAACATTGGTGCTGGTTGGCAAAGTTATAACCAGCAAAAGGGTCATTGACTGGATTATTAGGAAAAATGATACGTGACTTCAAAGAAAAATTCAGGAGAGTTATTCCAAGCAATTGTGAAACACGACTCTTCGCAATTTGAATAATCCCAACCTGATCAATTACGCCCAATAGCTCATCCCAATGCCTGAAGGGCAGGTAGCCGATACCCATCGATTACCACACAATACGCACTCGTGGGCGTAGGTGGAAGTAAGGTGCTGCTCGCCCGAAATGATGAAGTGCTAATTTCCTACAACTGATCGCTCCACCTGTGCCTCAAGGCTCTCTTCCACCCACCGCACCGTCCGGCAGAGCAGGTGCCCGCGATGCAAGCTCGCGTTATGACTTATGTTAATCGGGCCACGCATGCAAATGCGATCGTAAATCCTTCTCCGGGCGTTTATGGCCCGCTATGGGAGCCACGATTAAGATTTCTCGCGGCCTCGGTATCCGGTCTGCTGCGAGTTCACCGGAACTGCGTTGCTGGGGCTGCGGTGACTGACGAGGGGCGGTCGATAAATCATGCGACATAAGGGATTAGAAAACCGTTGCGGTTTATTTTTATGAGAGCGGTTGTTGATCAGACCAGAGGAATAGTGTTCAGATCTTAGACAATGAAAGGTGTTTTTCAACAACAGGCTAATATTCTAGGTTACTTTTACGTCCGTTTTGATAGAAAATACATCACAAATATTTTTAATGAAGATGAATTTTTGGACAATAATGTGCTGAAATTTAGAGAAAAAATATAATTTTCATGATTACTTTGATATGACTCTAGATATTTTTTCGAAATGCATTGAGAACACTTTTACCATGACTCAAACTACATTTTCGACAGGCAACATTTTTTTGAGTATCCGTGCAGAGTGCGTCACTACTTATTTTCAAAGTGAAAAGTAGTTTTAGAATCATTATTCCTTGAATTCCTGACCAAATCTCGTGTCTTGATTATTTTTATGAACGGTGGTCATACTTCAGGAATCGGTTTTACTTTCAAATCCAGACAAAAAATAATGGAAAAGCTGACAACTGCTCCCCCTATACGACTGAGAGGAATGATATTTGAGTTGACCAACCCAATAACCGTTGAAGGTTATCCGGATTTACATCCAGTAGGGTCCAATGACTATCGGACCTATGACCATCAGTTCCCTCACAACCCCGTACAACTGAGAGAAATGATATTTGAACTGGCTAACCCAAAAACCATTGAAGGTTAACCGGATGTACATCTAGTAGGGTGCAATGACTAATGGACCTATAACCATCAATTCCCTCACACCCTCATACGACTGAGAGGAATGATATTTGAGCTGGCTAACCCAGTAACCTTTGAAGGTTATCCGGATATGCAACCAGTAGGGTCCAATGACTATTGGACCTATGACCATCAGTTTCCTCACACCCCCATATAACTGAGAGGAATGATATTTGAACTAGCTAACCCAATGTCCATTGAAGGTTATTTGGATATGCATCCAGTAGGGTCCAATGACTAATAGACTTATGATCATCAGTTCCCTCACATTCCCATACGACTGAGAGGAATGATATTTGAACTGGCTAACCCAATAACCGTTGAAGGTTATCCGGATATACATCCAGTAGGGTCCAATGACTAATGGACCGATGACCATCAGTTCCCTCATACCCCCATACGACTGAGAGGAATGATATTTGAACTAGCTAACCCAATAACCATTAAAGGTTATCCGGATTTACATCCAGTAGGGTCCAATGACTAACAGACCTATGACTATCAGTTCCCCCTCACCCCCATACGACAGAGAGAAATTATATTTGAACTGGCTAACCCAATAACCGTTGAAGGTTATCCGGATATACATCCATTAGGGTCCAATGACTAATGAACATATATGGAATACCCAACAACTGTGTCAAGTATCTAGTCGCCTCAGAACGCTGAACCCAATTTGATTATGAGAAAATGTACTCTGCTAAAGAACACCACACTGGAACACAAATAATGCGAAACAATATAATTCATATGTGTGAAAGCTAATTTTCGGGTGTTTTGGCCGATTTTTTTGTCCTGACGTTTCGTCAACTACTGCGGTTGTAACGGCGCAGTGCTGGAGCTGATGCTCCTGTTGTTGCGAACGCATTTACTTCGATGCCGGTTTCATAATATTATCAGTGGACATGGCTTGATTTCACCTAGTTGGATTCCATGATCTTTTTCGTGTACCTGTGAGGACAGGTAGCCAGATTTTATCAATGTTCATTGCCTCTTCTTTTCTATTGAGATTGTTCCTGTGTTTCTACATTCCTATTGCCTTTCTATATAAACTATTCAATAGTAATTCTGAGATTCATCGAGTATTACAACAAGAGAAGAAGAACCAGTTTTAATCTTCCTCTTTGAAGATGATCACTTGTTGATCGAAACACGTGCCGAGGTGTTAAAAATAACGATTTGGTGTTAGGAAAAAACTCCAGTAATATTCATTACTACACCAAAGGTTCCAAACAGTGCATCAGAAATAGCTAGATGATGGAAAAATCCATCTATATTCCACTGGATGAGAGAAGTGAATTTTAGGAAAAGAAAGAAGTGTGGCAGTCAACAAAATATTACTGGCTTATCTGTGAGGAATCTGTGTCATATTCTGATATATCATTTCCAAGATGAGCAGAAATCTTCTTTTTCAGAATAGTAATTCTTCTCTTCATTGCTTTGTCCTTTAATTGAGGGTGAATTTTCGTAAGCATGTGTATGACTTCCGGGAGATCAGTTGTTGAAATAGGAGATGCGTTATTAGATTTGGACTTCTTCTTTTTCTTCAACTTCAACGTAGGCGTCACAAATTTGGCGGCATTCCCACTGCCTGGTTCTATTTCTGGCGAAAAGATTTCCGCAATGCTGCGCTTCGACTTGTTAGTGGTTTCCAACAGGCAGACCTGTTCATGAGCAGATTCGAAATGGAAACCAAAGAAAAGTCGAAGTATTTTCTTAGGATTTGGCTAAGGTATGTGGATGATATTTTCGCGGTATTCGATACCAAAAAATCGAATATTGACGACTTTCTTTCCATTTTAAATAATAGATGTCCATCAATTGAAGCTGAAACTTTATATACCTAATCCACAATTTCACCACTAACACAAGTTCATGGTTCAACTGCAACAACAGCCATAGAAAAAGTAAATCTGCTAGTTATTGCCACACTAGAATCCATAATGCCTGACAAGGCGTCTGGCCCTGACGAGGTGCCCGTTATCGTACTTGAAAAGGACGATACTCGCACCAGCATTTTGTGAACTTTTTGACCTGTATCACAAGGATAGGGTTTTTTTTTTCTTGTTGGAAGATTGCTCGCGTTCAGCATTTTCCCAAAAAGGGTAAGAAAAATCTTCCAAACAACTATAGACCCGTCGTTTGCTCTCAGTGGTATCAAAAATCATGGAGAAAACCGTAAACTACCATATCCTCAAATATTTGAAAGGCTTCAAAATATTCAGCGATCTTCAATATGGCTTTTGGAAACAAATATCGACAGGCAACCTTCTATCGACTATCGACCACTCGAATGGAACGTTCTTTTAGGAAGCTGGAGAGTCATAGCATCGAAGTTTGGCCAGCAAACCCTCATGCCAATCATAAATCCTACTGTTAAGCGTAGATTTTTCCCAAGGTTTTCACCCAAGGTGATCCTGGCAAAATTGCATCCTTTAATTCCATCCCATTTCTTTTTGGATTGAGAATGGCTGTAACATTTGGCTAGTTCCGCAATTGTCGAAGTCATCAAAACCTTTGAAGGTTATCCGGATATGCAACCAGTAGGGTCCAATGACTATTGGACCTATGACCATCAGTTTCCTCACACCCCCATATAACTGAGAGGAATGATATTTGAACTAGCTAACCCAATGTCCATTGAAGGTTATTTGGATATGCATCCAGTAGGGTCCAATGACTAATAGACTTATGATCATCAGTTCCCTCACATTCCCATACGACTGAGAGGAATGATATTTGAACTGGCTAACCCAATAACCGTTGAAGGTTATCCGGATATACATCCAGTAGGGTCCAATGACTAATGGACCGATGACCATCAGTTCCCTCATACCCCCATACGACTGAGAGGAATGATATTTGAACTAGCTAACCCAATAACCATTAAAGGTTATCCGGATTTACATCCAGTAGGGTCCAATGACTAACAGACCTATGACTATCAGTTCCCCCTCACCCCCATACGACAGAGAGAAATTATATTTGAACTGGCTAACCCAATAACCGTTGAAGGTTATCCGGATATACATCCATTAGGGTCCAATGACTAATGAACATATATGGAATACCCAACAACTGTGTCAAGTATCTAGTCGCCTCAGAACGCTGAACCCAATTTGATTATGAGAAAATGTACTCTGCTAAAGAACACCACACTGGAACACAAATAATGCGAAACAATATAATTCATATGTGTGAAAGCTAATTTTCGGGTGTTTTGGCCGATTTTTTTGTCCTGACGTTTCGTCAACTACTGCGGTTGTAACGGCGCAGTGCTGGAGCTGATGCTCCTGTTGTTGCGAACGCATTTACTTCGATGCCGGTTTCATAATATTATCAGTGGACATGGCTTGATTTCACCTAGTTGGATTCCATGATCTTTTTCGTGTACCTGTGAGGACAGGTAGCCAGATTTTATCAATGTTCATTGCCTCTTCTTTTCTATTGAGATTGTTCCTGTGTTTCTACATTCCTATTGCCTTTCTATATAAACTATTCAATAGTAATTCTGAGATTCATCGAGTATTACAACAAGAGAAGAAGAACCAGTTTTAATCTTCCTCTTTGAAGATGATCACTTGTTGATCGAAACACGTGCCGAGGTGTTAAAAATAACGATTTGGTGTTAGGAAAAAACTCCAGTAATATTCATTACTACACCAAAGGTTCCAAACAGTGCATCAGAAATAGCTAGATGATGGAAAAATCCATCTATATTCCACTGGATGAGAGAAGTGAATTTTAGGAAAAGAAAGAAGTGTGGCAGTCAACAAAATATTACTGGCTTATCTGTGAGGAATCTGTGTCATATTCTGATATATCATTTCCAAGATGAGCAAAAATCTTCTTTTTCAGAATAGTAATTCTTCTCTTCATTGCTTTGTCCTTTAATTGAGGGTGAATTTTCGTAAGCATGTGTATGACTTCCGGGAGATCAGTAGTGAAATCGTTTGCCACAGCGATAGGATCTGCTGAATTATTGATGTACTTAAAAGAAGACTGAGTTCAAGAGGATGTGGGTTATCAGTTGTTGAAATGGGAGATGCGTTATTAGATTTGGACTTCTTCTTTTTCAACTTCAACGTAGGCGTCACAAATTTGGCGGCATTTCCACTGCCTGGTGGCAGTGGAAATCCTTTCTGGCGAAAGGATTTCCGCAATGCTGCGCTTCGACTTGTTAGTGGTTTCCAACAGGCGGACCTGTTCATGAGCAGATTCGAAATGGAAACCAAAGAAAAGTCGAAGTATTTTCTTAGGATTTGGCTAAGGTATGTGGATGATATTTTCGCGATATTCAATACCAAAAAATCGAATATTGACGACTTTGTTTCCATTTTGAATAATATATGTCCATCAATAAAATTCACGCATGAGTTAGAAAATAAGGGACAACTACCATTTCTTGACGTTTTGGTAATGAGGAGCCAATATGGAGGTTACAATACGATATATTTAGAAAAGAAACAAGCACGTACAGGTATATTCCTGACGGTTCACATCACTGTGGACAGCACATACGTGCCTGGGTTGAATTTTTTAGTGCATCGTCTTTTGCCTTTCCCTATAACACATGATAGGTTCACAAAAGAAAGACGTACAATACAGGAAACAGCAGCCACTAACGGTTTCTCGAGGGGTATTGTAGATGACATAATAAGGAAGAAGTTTAGGTTGAGAATGAACGAAATCTCGACTTTCAGAAAGGACAAAAACCAAGATAAATACATCTCAGTTCCATACTACCAATATACGAGGAACTTTGGAAAGATTTTCAAGGAACTAGGTATGAAGGTGGTTTTTAAAACAAGTCATACACTACAGAGCCTTATGGGAAGTCCAAAAGACAAAGTCAAGAATTCGGAAAAGTCTGGAATTCACGAAATTAAATATAAGGACTGCGATGCAAAATATTATGGACAGACAAAAAGATCTATTGAAGTAATATATAAGGAACACATAGCACAATTAAAATATGTAATACCTGAAAAATCAGCAGTCGCCCATCATATTTTGCAACAAAACCATTCCATAGACTTCAGGTCATTAAGATTAGTTAGACAAGTTAACAACAACAGGCAACTAGATGCCTATGAGAGTGTAGAAACAAGTAAACACAATAATATTATGAATAACGATGACGGACCTATACCAAAGAGCATACTATATAGCTTGTTGAAATAAAATAATGTTGTTGGGTTTACTGATTACTACATAAGGACACATTGCAAAAATAAATTTGGATAGGCAATATTGTGAAATTAATTTTTATACAGCTGAAAATTGTTTCATAAAACATATATGTAAAATAATAGATAAGGCAAAATTGTAAAATTAATTTAGGTTGGTATACCTGTATGGGTGGTACGCCTTGATGGTTTACCTGTATGGGATATCTATATAGCATAAATTGGGTTAGCTGGCATGAGTTTGTAGTTTCAATCTTCCTCTTTGAAGATGATCACTTGGTGATCGAAACACGTGTCGAGGTGTTAAAAATAACGATATGGTGTTGGAAAAAAACTCCAGTAATATTCATTATAACTTTATGTCACGACCGAGTTGAAAATGAGTCATTAGAGTAATGATAAGAAACCTTTTTCCTTCAAATTTTGACACTTTTCTTTCAAAAGCTCACAGATTTAGGAAATAGGTTCAATTGAAGTTTTCTTTTTTTAAGGATTTACACCCTTGAAGGTCAGCATACCAATCCATATACCTTTCTATCATTTCTTGTTGAATTTCCAATTTGAATCGAATATCAAAGTTTTCCAGCAATATTTTCTGTGGCTCTCACAATTGAACTCGTCTTATTGCATGACATTCAAACCGCAGCAATCGCATAACTTCAGCTCTCATTAAAAATAACAACAACGTGTATGGTTTTTTATTTCTCGTCGACCTGATTTGAATTTGAGACAAGATCCAGACTGCCTCAGCAACATTAAAAATCCACGGAGGAGGCGAGGAGAGCGAAGAAAGCAAGCAACCGGGGCGGGCAGATATGGTTATTTTATTTCGAGACATTCCCTATCTTGCCCATAATTTGTGACGCTATGCGAATTTATGGTCTTTATTTTGCGAGCCAATTAATTAATTCCCGTCCGCCATGTTAGTTCTGTAGCAGCAGAAGCGAGGCCCATTATCCAAGATTGCGATGGCTTATAGTACGACACCGGCCATAAATCTCGGTTCGGGATTCTAATATTCACGTTCGCAGGATCCCAGTCATCGAGATACAACCCGGCCAATACTGCTAGCAGGTGGGATGGGTGTGGAACTGGGGTGGCAACGGCCTGCTTTAGATCATGTAAAGTTCATCAGATTCTGAGCAAGAAATCAATAGCAAACATGTAACGAAAGTTTAATTCATCGCAATCACATGGAAGATATGTAAGAAAAACTGTCACTGAGATTCGGTTATTTATCAGCTATAATATCCCAAGGACATTGATAACTAACGAAATAATTTTATCACAGTTTTCGAAAGCACGTTATTTGGTAACATCCCGACGCCGAAGGCGGAGGGATGTTACCTAAAATAACGTGCTTGAGGAAGTTGTGATAAAATTACGAGTTATTTATCAATGTTCGATATTTGGGGCGGTGAATTTTACATTATTCGTGGGCGAAAAACAGAAGAACTAACAGTTATTTTTATTTGGGGCGGTGAATTTTACATTATTCGTGACCGAAAAACAGAAGAACTAACAGTTATTTTTATTTGGGGCGGTGAATTTTACATTATTCGTGGCAGAAAAACAGGGGAACTGAGATCATTTTTATCATAGATCGCTTATTTCTGAGACCTTACAAAAATGGAATGAAGGTTTTTTTTGGAACACCTCAAAAATGTGTCATTTGTTTTCGACGAAAAATACATTACTTTTTATTCAATGTACAGATACTATGAGCCCAACATTCTGTTTCCATGAACAACACTATCATAACAACAACATTATCATTCCATTTGATAACATACTTTCTGAGTTTACTGAGTTTACTCGAGTTTTTTCCCAACACCAAACCATTATTTAAACACTTCGACACGTGTTTTGATCACCAAATGATCATCTTCAAGAGAAATATCTGTTTGATCTCCAGTAATATTTAGTACTACACCAAAAGTTCCAAAAGGTGCATCACAAGTACTTCTTTGAGTTATTCGCGCGAAAAATATTGACGTTTAGAAAAAAACTCCATTATACAAAAGACACAAACATTCAATCTGAATTTGTCGGTCTTGTTTGAAACAAAACATTTTTCACCCTCCCCATTCTAGAAGTGGTGGCATCCACCACCAGGGTGGAAATCGTCGGTACAGGGTTAACTTTGAAATACTTAGAGGGTGATGGGCATTGGTACTCCTTAGTGGAATTATGCCGGAAAATAGTCACTGACTGTTGGAAAACCTTAATGACCTAAAATAAGAGACGGATGGTCCAAGTAATTGTAGAACAGGACAGATTTGGAACTTCTTCGCAGTTTGATTTTTTCTCACCTGATCAATTATCTTCAACAGCTCATTCTTCCTACCATCCTGGTTGAATTATGATCGACAATTTTTTTAAATAACAACAGTGTCATAAGCAATAACCACTTCGGCTTTCAATAAAAAACGAACACCCATGATGCCATCTTTTTTTTGTTATATGATGTTTATGAAAACTTCAATAAAAAAAATCATCAGCAACACTGTTCTGGAATTTTGCTAAAGCCTTTGACTGTGTAGAACATGGAATACTGCTAAGAAAACTATATCACCATGGCATCCGTGGAATTACTCATAAATGGTTCAAAAATTATCTCACAGGAACACGACAGATTGTGAAAACCTCATCATCCTCATCAGAAGGCGAAATAAAGGCGTACAACAAGGTTCAGTATTGGGACCAATTATTTTCCTGCTATACATAAACGGTTTAGCCTTTATCGATATGGAAGAAAAATTTACCCTATTCGCTGATGACACCACAATATTATGGCGTGATAAAACTTTAAGTAATCTCCACGAGATTATAAGGGCAGATATGAAAAAAATAAAAAAGTGGTGCGACTCTAATCTACTGTCTTTTAATGTTTCCAAAACAAATTTAATATCATTCCGCTGCTTTATTGACACCATTCCTTCACTAACACAGGACGTGGACAGGATGATTGAAAATAGGCCTAGTACTAAATTTTTGGGGGTAATAATTAATAATAAACTTATTGATAATAAACCCTTAGTGAAAAATTAGCTACAGGGTGTTTTGCAGTGAGAATACCTCATAAAGATCTTGATTTGTCTGCCGCTAAATCGGCTTATTTCTCACTTGTTGAGTTGCATTTAAGGTATAGAATTCCTTTCTGGGAAGTATGTTGCAAAACTCAAATGCAGACGGTGTTCATTATTCAGAAAAGGGCTATAAGATTCAAATCCAATGCTAAAAGTCAAGACTCCTGCAAACTGCTATTTCAATTACATAAAATTTTTACAGTTTTTGGAATCCTTAGTTTAGAAACAGTATGTTTAATTAACAAACAGAAATTAATATTTAGCGGTTACTCCAATTATTATTATGTCCTTCGTCAAACTAACGACCTAAGATTACCCATACCATCCTCTACTCTAGTCAAAGACTAGATTAGACTATTATAATGGACCAAGATGTTTAATCATTTAGCTGATCATATTAAAATTTCAGAGGATAACTGTGTATTTCGAAAATCAGTAAAATACTTATTATGTGGTAGACCCTATTATAGTTTAGAGGAGTTATATGGGACAGCTTTCTCCAATTCATTTCGTCAAGTGTTTTTTTATCAAATAAACAAAAGGGGTAACATCCACCCCCAGGGTGGGAACGTCCTGATACAGGGTTAACTTTGAAGTGGAATCCACAAATTCGATGAGCATTCGTACTGTATGGTCATTGATAAGATAATCTGGAAAACTTCCTGTGAAGGATAGATACATGGCACCAACAGAAAATAAAACAGGGCTGGTCCAATCAATGGTGAAACAAGACTGATGTGGATTTTCCTCGCTATTTGAATAATCCTAACCTGATCAGTGACCTCCAATAGCTCATCACCTTTTAAATTCGAGAAGGGATGACATTCATTCCAGGGTGGCAACCGCTTGGTACAGGGTTAACTTCAAAATGGAGGGTAAGAAGGAACTGAATCCACAAATTTTGATGAATATTAATGCTGCTTGGTCATTGATTAGATAATTTGGCAAACTTCCTGAAGAGGATGGATACGTGGCTCCAACAGAAGATAGGTGCTTGTTAATCCAAACAATTGTGAAACACGTCTGAGTTGAATCCTCTTTGCAATTTGAATATTTCTAACCTGGTCAATTACCTCCAATAGCTCATCACATTTTCCATTCAAGACGGGGTGACATCCAACCTCAAGGTTGCAACTGTCGGTACAGGGTTAACTTTGAAGTGGAGGGCGAGAAGAAACTGAATCCACAAATTTTGATAAGTGTTGGTGCTGCTTGGTCGTGCTGTGAATCACGACTGAATTTAATCTTCTTCGCAATTTGAATGATTTCAACCTGATCACGTCTAGTTGGTACCAACAGTTTCGATAATCTTCGAGTGGCAGATTATCCACGAAACT
>NW_019290844.1:60966-80631 GCF_000500325.1 Leptinotarsa decemlineata | reverse complement strand
ATTTTAGGATGGGAACCCAATAACCGTTGAAGGTTATCCGGATTTACATCCAGTAGGGTCCAATGACTATCGGACCTATGACCATCAGTTCCCTCACAACCCCGTACAACTGAGAGAAATGATATTTGAACTGGCTAACCCAAAAACCATTGAAGGTTAACCGGATGTACATCTAGTAGGGTGCAATGACTAATGGACCTATAACCATCAATTCCCTCACACCCTCATACGACTGAGAGAAATGATATTTGAGCTGGCTAACCCAGTAACCTTTGAAGGTTATCCGGATATGCAACCAGTAGGGTCCAATGACTATTGGACCTATGACCATCAGTTTCCTCACACCCCCATATAACTGAGAGAAATGATATTTGAACTGGCTAACCCAATGTCCATTGAAGGTTATTTGGATATACATCTAGTAGGGTCCAATGACTAATAGACTTATGATCATCAGTTCCCTCAAACTCTCATATGACTGAGAGGAATGATATTTGAACTGGCTAACCCAATAACTGTTGAAGGTTATCCGGATATACATCCAGTAGGGTCCAATGACTATTGGACAAATGACTATCAGTTCCCTCACACTCCCATATGACTGAGAGGAATGATATTTGAGCTGGCTAACTCAATAACCATTGAAGGTTATCCGGATATACATCCAGTAGGGTCCAATGACTATTGGACCTATGACCCTCATACGACTGAGAGAAATGATATTTGAACTGGCTAACCCAATAACCGTTGTAGGTTATCCGAATATACATCCAGTAGGATCCAGTGACTAATGGACATATATGGAATACCCAACAACTGTGTCAAGCATCTAGTCGCCATAGAACGCTGAACCCATTTCGATTAAAGGGATTATGTGTTTTTCTAATGTGAAACTCATACCTCTGTGCATCTTCGTGGTGATTCTTTTGTTTATACATATGTGTGTATGTATATGTATATTTGTGTGTACGTATGTAGTCGAAAGCTTTGGCAAAGTCAAGATAAACGATATCTGTCGGTATTTTCCTATCGTAAGCTGTCGTCCAATCGTTCATGCACTGTAGTAGATTGCCGGTGGTTTCCCTACGCACTCTATATTGTTTCTTTCGGATGTTTTACGACGAGCAGATTTCAGCAAAGTATATAACATATGCTCTGAAGCTTATGATTCGGGACCTACAAATTATTTCAGTTGAAAACGAGCCACTCTGAATAATTTTTGGAACAATGATTTTCAGGAAAAATAAAAAAACACCTCAACAATAGTATAGAGCATTTTTGACATATTCACATTTGATTTAACTTTCCCTATCGCACCCCCATGTCGCCATTTTTTAATGGGTCAATTTTTTTGCATTATCAGATGTTCCATGATGAACAGATTTCAACAAAATAGAATACATTATGGTCTGAAGCTCATAGTTTGGAAGCTAAAAATTATTTGAGTTGAAAAAGAGCCACCCTGAATGAACTTCTGTACAATCTGTTACCTAGCTTTCATAGGTGTTTTTGTGAAGTCTACTTCACAGTAGTTTCAATTCGATATTCTCTTTATTTTATATTTGTCTCATTCTACAATAACGATTACCTACCAGGTGAAGTTACAATTTGTGTTTCTGCTTTTGTGAATTCTTGAGAAGTAATGGTGTATACGCTTCGAGAACGGATTGAAAAAGTAAGTTTGTACTACCAGAATGGAAATAGTGCTAGAGCCGCTGCCCGTATTTCCAATGATATTCATCTTGGAAGAAATGTACGATACGAAATTATTGAACAAATTTATGGAAACTGGATCTGTTAACAATAAAAAGCATAACCGTTCTGGAGTTGTCAACGATGAAGCTATTTGTACTGCAGTTTTAGGGCACGTTGGACTAATGGAAAATCCGCAATCTCTTACTAAGTTATCACGAGAATTGAGAATCAGTCACACACATGTTTTCAGGATCCGTCATAAGTACAAATTTCATCCATATAAGATTGGACCAGTTCATGAATTGATTAAGAAGATGATTCCGATAGACTTATCGAGTTTTGTGAAAGTCTCACTGAACGGATCAACTTGAATTCTCATTTATACCGCCAAGTTCATACCCAACGATCTCAAAAACAAAATTATACTTTCATACTTATCTTTTCAGGTAGATTTATTATTTAGGTAGACGAATAGGTACTAGGTTATAGTATAAAATGGTGTAATTTAGAAGTAACTCTTAAGTTATGCTTCAAGAAGCTATTGTATAGCGAAACACGTGGCGCGGATTTTGTAAAACCCTTATAGTGAAACTGTATTGATTAGTTTTATAATATGGATTTTCATCAAGTATCGGCCAATTCCATCCAATTATAATGTTGACGTGTTTTTCATTTTTCCTGAAAATTAATGTACCGAAAGTTATTCAGGGTGGCTAGTTTTAAATAAAATGCACTGTATATGAAAGCATCAGGAGTAAATCGACACCCCAAAATGGCTATATGATGTTTATGAAACTTCAGTTATTACAACTGAAGACAAAAGTTCATGAAAAATTGGAAGACCAACCTTCTCCCTCATCAAATGAATCAAAATTGTTAAATACGACAAGTTACTGATAAATAGAAGATTTTTCTTTGTGAAAAATACTTTGATTTTCACGCAGTAACTTATCGGGGTAAACTGAAAAGTTTGCCTTTCTACACTTGTATAAAGTTCTACATTATAATTTTTATATTTTTTCAGATTGTGGAAGGTAACAATTACCCAAAAAAAGTGGATAAAAAACTGAGTGTTTTTGTTTTAAAATATTGAAATTGGGGTTGATACATCTTTCAATTCATGTATTTGCTTGAGTGACTTTGAATTATTTCATGACTATTTCTTATCCTTCCAAGTGATGAAGGGTTTCGTAGAGGGATTGACCCGGCTCTTACCCCATGAAGAATTTTAGTACCTTGATTTTTTTTAAATCAGAATATTGGCGGCCACTTTTTGACTGGCAACCTGTCATAAATATATTTTCCTATTCATAAATGTATGTGAAAATTTGAGTTTGATTAACTACGCTATGAACGTAGTGATTTTGCGGCGGGATCTGGTACAAAGGGGCAGAGTTTCATCTGCATACAAGACAAAGTCAACATCAATTCCAGCGGAAATGTTTTGATGATTATATTGAACAGTAGAAGTCCTAGATTCGACCCTTGCGGTACACCGATACACTTGAAGCCATTGAGTTGAATATAGTGTCAATTATTTTGAAAATACACGACTCACAAATATTGATTGAATCAATAGAACAGCCAAAAGCTGAGAGAATTTACCCCTCTTGGCTTCAACATCTGTATCTTTATACAAAAAAATTTCGGAAACACAAAGACGTCTAGCTTAGGCATTTGAAAAAACGGAAAAAATTTTGTGAACAATCATAATTTCGAAAATTTGTCAAGTACGTCAATAGTTCTAAAATATTGATGAAAATACAAAAAGTGAATGTATCTAATTCTTATGAAAACTAGGCGCTATTTATTGCTATGTATTTTAATGATTGAATCTACGAAAATCATCTTCAACGGTATGTTGAAACAGACTATTCATATAGATAGTGAGCAGCAGAGTGCCTTGAGGAACACCATAGTAGTTCTGGGAACTATGACCACTCTGTTCACGATCTGATAAATAACTGGACAGAAGGTTGTATGTATTCCCACGGATGTCATAATCTTTCAGATTTCATCGAAAGATTTTGTGACATACAGTGTCAAAAGTAAGGAGGAAGTAGTGCAAAAATGCGCGAGTATGACCGGTGTCAATAGATCGACAATTTTTAGAATTCTCAAGGAACTCAAGAAAAACAACAACTTTTCGAGCCGAAAGTATCCACTGATAGAAAGTTTTTGGTTATCGACGAAGAAGTGAAGAATTCTATTAGAAGAACAGTACATTCTTTTTACAAAAAAAAAAACGAAATAACTACATTAAATAATGTTTTGTCAGTTATTCGTGAAGACTGTTTCTTTCCTGATATAAGAAGAACTCGATTATAGAAGATATTAAATGATATAAAAGTCAGAGCACTAGGTAAATCTATTTATACTGTCTCGAAGGTTTGGCTAGATTAGTACATCGAAAGAGAAAGACAAGCTTTTATGGAATGTTGGTCCACTGGTTTGAAAATTCCATTTGGAAAAGGTCGTCGTCTTATCATCATTCACATAGGCAGCAGTGCTGGATTCGTGAAAAATGGATTGATGGTGTTTGAATCGAAGAAAAACGGGGATTATCAGCAAGAAATGGATGCCACAGTATCCGAAGAATGGTTTAAAAACATACTTGTAAAACTTCCGCAGGGATCCGTAATAGTAATGGATAACGCAAAATACCACAATAGACGAGGCGAGAAGCTGCCGACGTCGTGTTGGAAAAAAGCAGATATACTGAGTGGTTACAAATGAAAGATTGAATCGACCATGTTAAAAACGGAGCTTCTCGACTTGGCTAAACGTCATAAGTCAAAATTTGTCAGGTATGTCACCGATGAGATGGCGAAGACTAAAGCAATGTCGGTTCTTCGGTTGCCGCCTTATCACTGTGAATTGAATCCAATAGAGTTGGTTTGAGCTCAAGTTAAAGGATTCATCGCAAGGAATAATGAGACCATCAACCTGTGTGAAGTAAAGAAATACCTATACAGTGCTCTGGAAACAGTCGACCAAAAAGCTTGGGAAAAATGTATCCACAAAACAATCAGAATCGAAGCAGAGATCTTGGATCTGGATATTCGCATAAACTCATTATCAGAAAAAATTATTAAAATTGTCCTTCCCAAAATAAAATATTCAAACAAAATTATTTTTCACCATATTTCAATTATCTTCTCATCATACAGAATATATCAATGGAGAATTTATATTAATACCCCCAGTCCGACGCCTATTAATATTATCTTAAACGTAATATCAGAAAAAACATCGAGCGGTTGTATTGGCGGTATTTTCGCATTCTTTGTCAATGTTTTCGCGTTCTTTGTCGCGCATTCTTATTTTAATGGCTCGTTTGCGGCGTCCTCAAGGGATATATAGGGTAGACATATCTCAATGATTTTGTGGGTGATTTGCAGTGCCATTTGCTTGAGACAACTATTTGCTTTCTTTGATGTAGCGACATGTTTGCATTCTTGAAATCCTTTTACTCTCAGACAATACTGAACGAGCTATAGTATCATTTTCTATTGGTTACATGTGATAATTTTCTTTTCTCCATTATAAAGTATTTTCTTCTTCATGTAAGTATTTCATACTACAATGTATTAATTATTGTTATATTGTTCTTCTTTTATTGTATAATTTCAAATAATTAGCTGATGAACCTATATAGGTTCGAAACATGTACTGATTGATTGTTTCATCGTTCTAACATCTGAGGGTGATAATAAATTGTGGAGGCGACTTAGAGTTTTTATTCTTCGCAAACATAATTCCATTTTTCACACAAAATTTGATCCATTTTTTTCGATAGCTGGAAATGTCTCTCACCAACAAACTCAACATGCTAAACCGCTGAAACTGTTAACGAGACGACTGTACCAACAGTTAATTACTAACAAGCAATTGAGAAAATTGCTAAATGTGAACCTTCACCACAGTTTTATCTTCCTCTTGAAGATGATCACTTGGTGATCGAAACACGTGTCGAGGTGTAAAAATAACGATTTGGTGTTGGGAAAAAACTCCAGTAATATTCTTCACCTTATTGTTTGAACAGGCCTCGTATCTCGTATGAGTTCTCTTATAATTCACTCTCTCAACCGTCCATTTCAGAAGATATACAACATACCATTTTGAATAATGCGGTCAGCGAAGTGTAATCAAAATTTTGAATTAATTGGGTTTCCGCGTGTACACAGCCAACCGCGATTAGCATACAATATGAAAGCGTAGGCGGAAATGTTGTTGCCCCCCGTCATGATGATGATAAATTGAGGCTTTCATTTCTAACAAATTATAAACGAGCCAACCACATTCATCGGCATAAACACTATATTACGTAGTTACATATCAAGATCTCACGCTCGTTTCAGATAATAACGTGGACTCGGCCTGCGTTGCACCATGATTTTCCTTTCTGAGGGGAAATTAGCATCGAGCAAAAATTATATAGCGTTACATGAGTTATTAGCCGCGGTTGTAAAATGGAGTAAGTGGTCGCTAGAGGAGTTTTATTTGCTTATTTTACTCGGGAAAATGGCGCATAAAATGTGCACTGGGAATTTTGAAGAGTTCACCAACTCTGAGCCATCATCTGATATTATCGGGAAGAACAGAATTCAAGAATTCAAGAACATATCCTTCAAACCGATAGAATTATGATTTTTTTCTTCAAGGAAAACACAGGCGCTACAGAAAAATCCTTGGAGAACTCTAAGATCGGTGCCTGTGCTTGGCCCCCAATACGGGGATTCACATCCATGAAACGCTACTTCTCAACAACGATTGAGTTGACAGCCTTGAAATCGAATTGGATCAATGGAATCAATATTCAAATGTGATCGTGACTGAGGAATAAATCTCTGCATTGATACTTCTACGTAAATTCACAGATTTAATTAAAATTATGATTATGACAGTGACTAGACCATAACTTTACAGAGACAACTCAGAATAATAATGAATAATAATGATTATACATTTATTATTTACCAATATATGAAGTAAAACAAAGTGATTTTTCAATACACACATATTTAATAAAGGTGAACAAATGGAGAATCGTTAGATTCTGCAGCCAATTCTTCCACAGTCCCATTGAAAAGCCAATAAATAAATACACACATGAAAAGGAAGGTGAAATATAAATTTTCGAACCCTAAAGAATTATTTTGTTCTCCACCTATGGTTGATAAGTGGAATTCAATCATCATGTTCAAATGGTACAGGCAACAAACTATTGTTGACTGTATAAGAATCGTTTATACCTGCATTCAAATGCATCATACGACGACAAGTAAGGTACATCCAAGACATCCCCAAAAGTCGCTATTTCAAAGGAAACAGGTCGTTTAAATATTTTTTATGCTTGGGTATTGTAAGCATATTCCTCCGTCGCAAGTTCAAATCATGCACGTCGATCCTACATCTAAATTTTTGATACAAATATTGTTTCAAAATGTTTGTAAAAACATATGATGCTTTCGACATACTAACCCATCCAGCACCCTTTTATTTATGTCAAATATGCATAGGTCGCCGTATTCCAGTTTATTCAAAGTGGCTTTGTAATTTGTAGTTCAAACAGTGTCTTTGACTGTTATTAAGTTTCAATGGCAATGACGGTAGCTGAAGCTGAAACTTTATATACCTAATCCACAATTTCACCACTAACACAAGTTCATGGTTCAACTGCAACAACAGCCATAGAAAAAGTAAATCTGCATCACCCTTTGTAATTTGTAGTTCAAACAGTGTCTTTGACTGTTATTAAGTTTCAATGACAATGACGGTAGCTGAAGCTGAAACTTTATATACCTAATCCACAATTTCACCACTAACACAAGTTCATGGTTCAACTGCAACAACAGCCATAGAAAAAGTAAATCTGCAGGTTATTGCCACACTAGAATCCACAATGCCTGACAAGGCGTCTGGCCCTGACGAGGTGCCCGTTATCGTATTTGAAAAGGACGATACTCGCACCAGCATTTTGTGAACTTTTTGACCTGTATCACAAGGATAGGGTTTTTTTTTCTTGTTGGAAGATTGCTCGCGTTCAGCATTTTCCCAAAAAGGGTAAGAAAAATCTTCCAAACAACTATAGACCCGTCGTTTGCTATCAGTGGTATCAAAAATCATGGAGAAAACCGTATACTACCATATCCTCAAATATTTGAAAGGCTTCAAAATATTCAGCGATCTTCAATATGGCTTTCGGAAACAAATATCGACAGGCGACCTTCTATCGACTATCGACCACTCGAATGGAACGTTCTTTTAGGAAGCTGGAGAGTCATAGCATCGAAGTTTGGCCAGCAAACCCTGATGCCAATCCAGAAATCCTGCTGTTAAGCGTAGATTTTTCCTGGTCATCGCCAGATATTTCTTCAGCGCCAGCTTCCCAGGGTCACCCAAGGTGATCATGGCAAAACTGCATCCTTTGATTCCATCCCATTTCTTTTTGGATTGAGAATGGCTGTAACATTTGGCTAGTTCCGCAATTGTCGAAGTCATCAGGCCGGGTGCCACTGGGTTCTGAAATTCTTAGTCCAGCCGCTTCCTTGGATAAAGAGTCGGCAATGGGATAACCTTTACTCCTGTTATGCCCTTCAACCCACCTCAGGATAATGTTATTATCCACCTAGGCTTTGGCTAAATCTTGGTGACACTCTAGTACTAGCCCTGATGGTATACGTTGTCTGTTCAAGGCTAGTAGGGCTTGTCTGCTGTCAGTGCAGATTGTTATGTTTTTGACAGAAATTCCTTTCCTGGTTATTTATTTTGTGACGATTGAGATACCAGCCAGTTCTGTTTGGACCACGCTGGTATTTCTTTCCATTCCCCACTTAATCCTAAGGCTTAGTGATCTGCAGTACACTCCACATCGTGAGCCTTCTTTGGTTTTTGAGTCGTCTGTATATATGCGTATTGCATCTGTAGCATCTAACTGTTCTGCCTAATTTGTATTTTGTAGGGTTTATTAAACACAAACCTGGGTGCTATTGCATCATTGCATCATCATTGCCTGCAACAGAGGTTGCGCAGTAAGCGCTTCCTGCCATAGGCCCAGCCTCAATTGACCCATTCCTACTTCGAGGTTCACACCAGCCGTGCGCAATCGTACCATGGCTATTAACGCAACCTCCTTAACGTACAGGTCCAGAGGGGTCAGACCTGTAATTTATTCCATTGCCGCAGTTGTCTCCTGTGATGTTTAAACAAGTCGTTCGCTGTATTTGATTTCATTTTTGGATGGCCTTTGCTTGTAGAACTTTGGGTCCCCATGCAATGGCTCCATACGTTAACATAGGTCTTATTATTGCAGTGTAGATCCAGGTGACCACCCGGGGTGAAAGACCCCATGCGCGTCCCACTGTCCTCCGACATTGGCATAAGCTACATATGCTCTTTCTATGCAAATACTTATTGCTCTACGAGAGAGCATCTTGAGTATCCATTCTCCTACTACCTACTGCCTTAGAAATATCAAGTGCAACACTCTTGATTCTCCATGTTTCTCGATTGCGTTATTCATTCAACATTCAATTGAACCTTTGTATTTTGGCTAATAACAGCGGTGTTAAACTTCCTTGCACTTATGGACCCTCCTGTATAGTATCGACTTCCAACAAAACAATTCCCAACGCAATATCTCTCAGAAGCAACTCCGTTAATCACTTCGTTGATATAATGATTTCATCTCTTGGAAGAGATGAAATCCAGAATTCCATATGTTTTTGTGTGTTTATAAAACATTCCAATGTTTAAACACGCTCTTGTTTGTGTTAATATATTCATCTTGAGTCTATTTATCGACTTCATAACAGAGATTATAATCGTTTCTTTGAATAAATACACTTTTCGATATAAAATTAATAGCCGCGCATTACAATTTATAAATTTATGCCGTTTCCCAAGACTTTACTAATGGATTTACAGCCGGCGTCAAAATATTCATCTCTTTGATGTTCGAGACGCAGGTGAAAATGCGTTGGCTTTACAGATTGCATTTATTTAATTTAGATATCGATATCGACATGATTCATTACCAGTTTCGTTAGAATTTAAATAACGACATGGTGTAGGAAGAAAATTCAGTTCAGAGTATTGCTTTTTCAAAATAATCAAATCGTTGTGAAGGATATTGATTGTCACGAGTTGAACGTTACATTCAAACTCTTTTATTTTTTCTTATCAACAATATTTTGCAATGTTTTAGTGGCTTTCCACTACTTCATCTTCATACAAAAAAAATGTGGGAATGTTTCAAAGAAAGAAAGCAATCAAATTCAATTTTTCCTATTCTGTTTGTATTCCAAGCATTCGTAATGGAATCGAGTCAGATATCATTCACAGGATTCCTACACAATATAAGAAATGAAAGAAGTAAAATGGAACATAGAACACTGTCATCCTCACTGATAGACATCCAATGTTCCGTCGTAAGACACTTGCCTTGGGACTCTTCCGTACCAACATTAATAATAATGATAATAATAATCTTTATTTTTTTTTGAGATTACTGAACACGTATAGAAATCGTCAGGTACATAGAAAATTGCATACTTAATAATAGTAAAAGTAAAAGTAATACATGTTATTAAAATAAGACAGTAATTAGTCACGTTTATAATAAAATAGAAATATAAATAGAAATATATAACTTTTATTTATGTATACACGTATGCACAGATACACACACACACATATACATATACATAATCGAAAGGAACTCCTGTATCCTGTAGGGATTTTTGTTGATTAAAAATATTTTTAATAGAAATTGAAATTTTCTCAGGCCACCTGTTTCCCTCATGTGTGAGATTATTGAAAAGTTTTGAAAAGTGGAGAAAACACCTGGTATATAGATGGATCGAAGACCAAACATGGAGCGGAAGCTGGAATATACCGAGCGGATATAAATTTAAACTACAGTTATTCGCTAGGACTATACACATCCTTATTCTAGGTGGAAGTGTAGGTATGCTATCTTGTAGTATGCAAGGCTTATTGAACTGAGACCTCAAAGAAATGAGCGGATCAATATTTTAACAGACAGCAAGAGTGCACTAGGGGCTCTGACCCGAAGATGACATCAAAACTGATCTGGGAATGCCATAAAAAACAGAATGGACTTGCAAACAGGAAAAAATTAACTTTGCACTGGGTGCCAGGGCATTTAGAAATCACAGGTAATGATAAAGCTGATGAATGCGCTATACACGGATCATCAACTTCATATATAGGTCTTGAACCAGCTCTGGGGGTACCAAAATCATTGGTACCAAACCAGATTAGGACATGGACCAACAAGAATCACACAGAGTACTGGACAAAAGTACCTGGCAATAAACACAGTAGAACCTTCATTAAGGAACCGTCCGAGAAAAGAACCGAAGAACTGCTTCAATATAGTAGGGATTGGCTCAAAATAATGAAATGGGGACTGTACAATGAAGACCTCAGCTGCAGATTATGCAACGAAGGGATACAAACAGCTCTACACATCTTATGCGAATGTGAGACACTGAATCACAGGAGGCAGGCAATATATGCACGTACAAAATTACGTCCAGAATAACATCCAACACGGAACCTGTACAAACTAGTACAGGGAACGAGACTGATGGAATGGGTGTAATGAGAAGATGGGAGAAAAAACGAAATAAGCCCAAGAGGCTGCAGGGTTTTCTGGAGACTTGAACTAAATGGACAAGTCAGACAGCTAACAAGGGACCAAAAAAAGTCTGGAACATCGAAGAAAGGTTGATGATTTGTCTCTCTTCTATATAGATACTTCCACGGGAGGTGTTCAAGTGACTTGGCCCATTTGATTCTTCCAAGAGGGTAACGATGGCATTGGGAAATTTGTCTGGTATTATTTCTTAGTTATCAGGTTCGAATAGCTGAGGTTAAACTGGTGGAGTCCATTTTTTTTTGGGGGCAACTTGAGTGCAAATCAAAGATGAGTTCATTCGATGATCCGATGACTGATATTTTAGTAAAATCTCAAAGTTTTTTGTTTCATAACAGAATCCGTAAGCGAATAGTGGCACGCTCTGGGGGGTGGAATGAAACGACAAATCCCTGGAAAGGGCCTAATTTAGGGTTCCCCATCCACACCGTAAACCGTCAACATGCACCCTAAATCTTAGCGTGAGCTCAGTTTGCTTTTAACATTCCAGACGATACTTTCGGCGCTCTGTTATATTGTTTTCCTTTATTGTATATGCCTTCACTGTTAACGTGTATAAATTGCCTTCGAATAAAATTATGAGACACGAATATTTAATTGAAACTCAAAAAGAAATTTATCTTCGTTTCACATTTCCCTCTTTATTGGATTTTCATGCTGTCATTAATCTCAATGGAGCATCGCAAATAAAAATTTGTTCTGGGGAAATTCGAATTGAACGCATTTCGTGTATTCGGGTGGCGCCAGATCGATTTATAAATTTTGTGGGATTCTGTCAATGTGCTCAAATACCGGGCGAATCACCAACTTCAAAATTACATGAGAAATAGCTATCTCTCAAATTTCAATCAGTTCATTGAAAAGTTACATTTGGGGTTGCATTTTCCAGAGTTTCGATGTGTAGGGGGGTCAGTAAAAGCTTAAGTTTGTGGCCGCCATCTTGGAAAAAAAAAGAAAAAAGAGTTTTCGCGCTGTATCTTGTAAACTAGCAACCCTACAGAAAATTTCATGAGATATTATTTGTAGCAAATTGAATTGTCTCTAACCTAACTCCTTTTTTTATCGTCAAATAAAAAATAAAAAAATTCAAACAAAAATAACCGAGAACGGAATCTGAAAACAAATTTCATAATAATTGAGTAAATATGAAATAAAAAAAAATGGAACTAACGGAGAATTATCTTCAAAATCGGTTTTTCATTGTCAAACATAACTGAAAAATTTCAGATAAATTTCCAGCTAGGTAAGGTGTACCACAAGGATCGAATCGAGGTCCAGTTTTGTTCATAATTTTCATTAATGATTTACCGTCAGCTCTAAAATAAATAGATTGTCTTCTTTCTGCTGATGATTTTAAACTATTTACATCAATCCAAACAGTCCGAAACGGCACATATCAGCAAAAGGATACTAATAACATTTCAGATTGAAGTTTGAAGAATAAATGTAAGAGTTCCAACTCAGTACTCGCTTTGCTCATCACGAGAGAATTTATAGATGTTTCAACCAACCCTCTTTCATCCAAATAATGAAAGAACTCATTTAAAACTGAATGAAATATTTATTATGATGAAAACGAAAAAAATACGCTAAGTGTAATTGATAAACCAGTTAAGAAAGATACAAAGGATCACCAAAAAACTTACATTATACTGCTACCCAGCAGGAACTATGAAAAGGAGATTTGCTGCATTCTTAGAATATTCTGGAACTGTTTCTGAAGAGTGAATGAATTTCTCAATACTTTCTGTTGATCTTGACCTCCCACAATATTAAAAAGACTCATATGCTGAGGTTTCAACTTTCCTCTGGTTATCTTACTGAGGTAAAATGCTTAATACGCATCAGTGCAACTTTGCGTATTTGGAGATTGTTTTATAGTTCCATATCCTGTAATCGTATTAATTTTGATGTCTATGAACTTGGAATATTAAGAGATGAAATTGTGAATACTGAGTGTTTTTGTTTTAGAATACTGAAATTGGGCTTGATACATATTTCAATTCATGTATTTGCTTGAGTGACTTTGAATTATTTCATGACTATTTTCTATTCTTCCAAGTGATGAAGGATTTCGTAGAGGAATTGACCCGGCTCTTACCCCAGAAATTTAGTACCTTGATTTTTTTTAATTAAAATATTGGCGGCCACTTTTTGACTGGCAACCTGTCATAAATGTATGTTCCTATTCATAAATGTATGTAAAATTTGAGTTTGATTAACTACGCTATGAACGTAGTGATTTTGCGGCGGGATCCGATACTAAGAGGCAGAGTTTCATCTGCATACAAGAGAAAGTCAACATCAATTCCAGCGGATATGTTTTGATGGATAGATTCGAGTCCTAGATTCGACCCTTGCGGTACACCGACACACTTGAAGTCATTAAGTTGAATTTAGTGTTAATTATTTAGAAAATACGACTCGCAAATATTGATTGAATCCATAGAAGAGCCAAAAGCTGAGAGCTTGTTGAGCAAGACATTATGGTCAACTCTATCGAAGACCTAGTTAGTTCTCATTGCAATTCCCGAGTTTTCGGGGTACGGTTTTACACTGTTATTACAAATGTTTCGAGTTTTCACCTTCTTTTACCGGTCAAATGGTCCTTCCAGATCATATACGCTCAATATTATTCGAACAAATCTTTAAAAATATTGTTCGAATGTAAAACTGCCCTCAATTATTCAGTACGTATATTTTTACTATTTCTGCAAGATGGATGATCAAAAGAAACGTTCCGTTTTGCACAAATTAGGATCCGGTAATAATGAAGTGGGAAAAAATTCAATAAATCTCACAATGCAACGTTCGATGTAAGGAAATTCCGCCAGTTGCTCCCTGTATGGAAAATGCATTTATAACTGTCTCGGATATAAATAAATGTTGATAATTTTTTGTTTCGCCCGAACGGGAAGACTTATCGATTACTCTGAGCTTTAAATTAACTTTGTTAGTAGTTCAACAGTGACAACAGTAAATTACTTTTCGATACGTGAAGACCTGCTGGCTTTACATCAACAAGGTATGTAATTGAAAGGAATAACCTTTTACAGATGTAGCAAGACCGCATTCACGGTATCAAGTGGTTATCAATGAGTCGATGAGTTTCAAACTTCAAAATTAATATCGATCCTAAATATGTATTCAGAATTACTGAATAATATAATGGGAATCCTTTTCCTGTTGGCCGAAATTTTCATGGATAATTTCGAAAAAATCCACAGTAACCTGTTTTTGTTGTGAAACATTGTCGACGGCTTTGAGAATGGTCAGCATAGCGCTGTAACTGTGTGTGACTTGAGTAAGGCATTCGACTGTGTCTCTCACAACTTACTACTTCATAAAATGAATGAATATGGGGTTAGAGGTGTGGCTCTCTCCCTTCTCACATTGTATTTACAAAATCGAAAGCAATATGTCGACCTAGAAGACAATAGAACGTCTAATTTAGAGTCTATAGTAAACGGTGTTCCGCAAGGATCTGTGTTGGGACCTCTCTCATTTATAATATTCATTAATGACCTTTCCTTCCAAGTTCTGCCCCATAAATGTGTTGTTTATGCCGATGACAAATATATTCTCTACTCAGACAATAATTGCAAGAATTTATTGTAAATCTCAAAATTGAAAACCAAGCTGAAAAATGGTTCAATGCGAATTTTCTCAAATCTAATATAAGGAAAACCCAGAGAATGATATTTCCTTCCGAAAACAATGCTTTTGGAAGGTAAAACAGTCCAATTACTTGGTATAACTTTGGATGACTCCCTAAAATGGACATGTCATATTGATGAATTAAATACGAAATTATCCAAATATCTGTTTTTGCTGAGACACTTGAGAGAATTTGTTTCTATTGACATTCTAGTTGCTGTCTACTATGCCTTTTTCCATTCGCTTATTAGCTACGGGACACTTCTTTGGGGTGAATCTACTTCTGCTGGAAAGATATTTGTAACAAAAAAAAGCAATAAGGATAATTTCTAATGCGGAATATCGGGACACATGTCGTCCATTGTTCCAAAAGTTGGGAATCATGACTCTTCCATCGATTTTCATTTTTCAGTCACAGCTGGAGGTATATAAAATTTCATAACTGTGAAACACGTGGTGCTAATCTTATACGACCTGCTGAATTCAATCTACAGAAATCTTCCAAGAATTCCTGAGATGTTAATCTATACAATATCTTGCCGACTACAGTCAAGAACTTATCACAAACACGTTTTAGAAAGGGCATAAAAAAATTTTCATTGATGAAGGCATTTATAGTATAGATGAATATATGGCTACTTCCATGGTAATGCCCGGATTCATCTTTTAAGCGGAATTGCGTGTAATGATATCTTTCAAAATTTATTGTATTTTGTTATACAGTCCTGCTTATAATACTGTATTATAAGTTCCCAATATATGATGAACGATCAAAATGATTTGATTACCTCTCTTTTCTTGAATTTGTTCCCATCAGATTATCATACTCAATACCCCTAGAATATAGGGGTATTCACAATTACAAAGAATGGTCAGCATAGCGCTGTAACTCTGTGTGACTTGAGTAAGGCATTCGACTGTGTCTCTCACCACTTACTACTTCATAAAATGAATGAATATAAGGTTAGAGGTGTGCCTCTCTCCCTTCTCACATCGTATTCACAAAATCGAAAGCAATATGTCGACCTAGGAGACAATAGAGCCTATAGTAAACGGTGTTCCGCAAGGCTCTGTGCTGGGACCTCTCTTATTCATAATATTGCAAGTTCTGCCCGATAAATGTGTTGTTTATGCCGATAACAAATGAATGATTACTTCAAAATGATGGTGGAACAGATTTTGGCTAGAATATATCGATAGCCTTGCAAGGAACCAGTGCTTGCCCTTCCCTTCGTCAGAGGATTATCGTAAATGATTGGGTCCAAGTACGACATCACAACCTGCTTCAAAAGAACTAACACTGGTTCAAGAGGAAGTTTAAAGGAAATACATGTATGTCCAACGATGCATTCAGCCAAGCTAGCGTAGAGACACGCAACATATGGAAACCTGTAATTGAACGAGAAAATGGCCAGGTAAATGGTCAACTCCCGCCAAACCGGTGAAGCGGAGAGAGGGAAGAAGGGATAAGTGATAGCTGGAATAGTGATAAAATTCAGAAAATGAGCAGCAGATTGCAAAAAACAAAAAATGAAAGTAAAAAGGAAAGGGAAACTGTAAGAACCATTATTTGCCAGTGAGCGAGTAACGGCAATCTTGCTACAGGGAAAATCCACTGATTTGCATGTTTCAGTTAAATGCTGACGTGCTACTTGACTAAAATGGACGGGAGCTCCATCATGCATAAAAACATATTCCTTCTGACGCCCAAAGGAACTTCCTCCAGCAGTACTGGATGCAGTTCTCTTAAAAATTGAAAGTATGCCTTACCATTTAATCGAGGAGGTAGCCCCTATGTGGTGATTATGAAAATAAATAATCTTGTCCCGAGAAAAACTACATTCGTCTGTGAATTCAATCGTCCTCAGAAAGTCACAATTTCTTCTAATCATTTTCAGCATCCAATTGCAAAATTCAAGACAGTTCGGAAAGACTCGCGGTAACAGTGCCTGTACTCGTTGCAGATGGTAAGGGTATATGAGTTGTTCCTTTAAAATTCGAAATACCGTCATATGATCAACATTTAGCTGCAAAGCAATCTTTCTAGTACTGGTGGTAGGTTGTTTTTCAATCAAATCAAGTACTGCTTCCTCAAGCTGTGGTGTTCGTACTTCTCGATGGCGACCACAATCCTGCGTTCTTTTGTCGAATGAACCATATTCTCGTAATCGATGATGAAGTCGAGCAAATATTCTATGTGAAGGATGCTGCCGTTGAGGATACATTTCAGCATATCTTCTAGAAGCTTCTAACCCATTCCCCAGCGACAGACCGTAAACGTAATGCATATCAGCCATTTCCTCATTTGTGTATGCCATTTTAATAACAAGTGAATTATTAAAGTAACAAACTAAGAACAGAACAACAACTCACAATTAGTATTAATTCAATTTCGAAAATTCACAAACTGACAGCGTCATACCAATTTAATTGTCACTATCGCTAATAGCGACCTACTGGATAGATTAGTTTCGTATTTTCGCATTTATGACGATGTATCTCTGTAGTTGTTCCTAAAATAAAGTTTTGCTGCGAACTGGTTTATTTTGGGCAAAAAAATCAGGAGACATTTTCATGTACCCCCTTTAAGGGGTTGTATCTTAACAAGGGATGCTCCAATGAAATTTCTTTATATGAAAGATCCTATCTTTTTTCGATGAGGAATCACCTCCTCAAATGTGTTACACTTATTCAGTTAAAAAATATTAAATCAATTCCTTCAGTTGGAAATACGAAATTTTCGTGTTCTACTTAGATATCTTCTACTGTAATTGATGGCAGGCATAATAAGTTGCAAATGGCGACCGGAAGCGGCCTGCGGGGTGTGTGGGAGTGCGTCACCCTACACCACGGACCATAACTTAGATACTTATCTCCAGAAAGCATAGCCTCGTTCCTCAAACGGATAATTTCAGCAGCTGTTGAATATGTTAGCCTTAACGTAGAGGCGCTATCTCTAATTGCTGACATCTACTTAATAAAAGCGACTTTTAATAAAGCCCGAGTCGACCAAGGATCGCGCATAATCGTTTGTTTTGACAGGTCAGATGTACAAGAGAGATAGAGGCCGAGGAATATTATAATTAGGCACAGGGTCCGTGACGTCTCACGCCTTCTTCCTTGGCATTGTTTTGATTTAGGAGGTGGACGAAGAAGCTGAAAACAAAATCATTAATGGAGTTTACTCTATCAACAATGAGAAATGTTGTTCAGATTATTTTTCGGGATAATCAAGATGCATGGAAACCTTCGTTTTCAGCGATTCCCCTTCGTTTCATTGAAAGCTTTCGATGAGATTGAAGATATTCGCTCAACTTTACACATGCGTTAAACGAAAGTAATTTTTTGTGTGTAAAAAGAAAATAATTTGGTTCGCTCCAATAATTTACTGCGTAACTTGTAACTTGTATTGAAAAATTTTGCCTATCAGGAAAAAAGCTCAGAAACTATACATATAGTGTCACTATTTTCTGGGTTTGAATGCCGTTGATTTCTGAAATTTGTTCATCCTGAGTTATCTCCGAAGATTGGAAATTACGGCTGCGTAAGGCGTATTTATGTTGCCGTCTTACTCTTTGCTATTCTTGAACTTCTTAGAATGGCATCACTCCCTATGCAAAAAATCAAAATTGAACAAAAAAACCATGGTTGACAAAAGGTTTGAAAATTTCTTCTATTAATATGCGGTCGATGCATTATATTCGGAAATTCACAAACAATCTTTATTAGTTAAACTACTTTAATAGTTACCGTAGAATTTATAGATTGACAATCAAGCGAGCAGAAGCATTATTTTACAATAATAGACTCAGTGAGTCTCACACTGAGATGAAAGAGTCCTGGTCGATTATAAAAGAAGAAACTCAAAAAAAAGGAAATGTAACATTACTTCAAGTCCTGATACTATAAATGACTTTTACTGCTTTAGTGCAGAAAATATGAGTAAAAATAATGCTAGCACACATGATCCATTAGTGCATCTAGAAAATTTGGGTGTGGATGAGAACCTGTCTCTGTATGACACCAACATTAATGAGTTAATTGAAATCATAATGGATATTAAAAGCAAAAATACTGCAGGCTACGATGACTTTCCGATCAAAGTGATACAAAACCACTCCCCTAGTGCTGAGAAAGCTGAGAAAGCACCAACGTTATGGATGTAACTCTGAAATGATTCGATTCCTACTCAAAGGGACGGACGCAAATGGTCAGGGCAACTCAACTTTCAAAAAAAGGGAAATTAATTCCGGAGTTCCACAAGGTTCTGTGTTAGGTCCCATTCTTTTCTTACTATATAGATAGATAGATAGATATATAGATGTTTATTTTACTACATTATGTACAAAGATACATTTATAGCAAGTCAGTTCCTTAGTACTAGGTTACAATGAAAGATTTAAAAATATAAATACTAATCTAACATTCAGATTAGAAAAACAAGTATACTTCTGGCATAAATTCAGCTATTTGTATAACATTACAACACACAAAATTTACACATATACATTATATATAAATAAATGAGAGGGTTTGACCTTAATGTCTAGACTAGCTGGCTATATAGAGTAATCATTAATCAAATATTCATTAACAGAGTAAAAACCGTATTGTAAAAGAGATTTTTT
>NW_019290844.1:41764-60850 GCF_000500325.1 Leptinotarsa decemlineata | reverse complement strand
ATGTTATTTTTATAAACTTTCACCACAAAAAGCAAAGCGTCTTTCAAATACAATTTTTTTTGTTCTTTTTGTCATGTTATTTCGTTAATATTCGTCTTCACTTCACCTTCTAGAGCAGGTGTTTGATTTCATAATATGAAATAACTTTGCATAAAATTCGGTAGCGATTAATCTATTTCAATGCAGGACCTGTTGAATTTACAAAATTCGAACTGATATAGCAATTCATCATCTTTATCTGATTCGGCTCACCTTATTTCACATCAAATATATCGATTTCATACCATCGATCATTCTTTTACTGAAAGATAATCTTTTTGCAAATTGAAACCCCCAATTTGGTTAATTGTAAAACAAACATCAGGTGTTTGTATATGTTAATTTTGAAACTGATACGGAATATGAATGAATATAATAGCAATAGATATTTTGAGTTGAAGTCCCACGTCGTATCTTCAATATGAATCTGCGACGTAAAATTTGAATTGCATAAAAATGCTTGTTTTTTTCGCATCTGGATGGAGCAAGCACGCTGACAATCAACCTTTTAGTGCTTGCTTCTCTTATTGACGATCACCAATTCTGACAGGATACATGATCGAGAAGGCTGCTAACAAACGACGATCAGTCTGCAGATGGTTGTATCTTAACAAGGGATGCTTCAATGAAATTTCTTTATATGACAGATCCTATTTTTTTTTTNGGGCGGCAAATCCTATATCGGTAAAACTGGAAGGCCATTGACAGTCCACATTGCCGAGCACAAGAGAAACTCACAGCAAGAAAAAAAACAGCAAATAGGGAATAGCAGAGCATGTTTGTGTTAATCAACATCAACATCAAGTGGCCCCAAGCTGAGATCATCCACAGGGAGGAAAACTGGTTTAGGAAAAAGTTTAAAGAAGCTGCATATATGTTGCCCGACGACGCATTTAGTTAAGCTGAGGTGGAGATATGCAACATATGGATACCTGAATCAAGCGGGAGAAACGGCCAACTCCCGTTGAACGGTCAACTCCCGCAATGCCGATGAAGCGAAGCGAGGAAAGGGGGGATAGGTGAAAGCGTTCGAATCACCAATAAATAGTCATCTCTCGGAGAAATAGTCCAGTTATCACCCAAAGAGGAAAATTTTTTAATTTTTTTTATTGTTTAGTTTTTAGTTTTTCGCTTTTTTCATCTTTTTTTCACTCTACGGTCATTTTTATTTTATTTTAATTTCGTTTCACGTTTCATCGCTTACTATAATTGATATTTTGGCTAGCCATTTTAATTTGATTTGTTCTTTGATAGATTTCGAATCGTATCAGAATCATATAGGAGAAAACACTCAGATATACAGAAAAATTGAAAAAGAAGTCAAAAATGGACAAAGATAAAAATCAGGACTCTACAAACTAACATGACGATCGTTTTCAAATGTTTATATAGAAAGGACTCCAAGAAATTTCAAAACAATAACCTCCGAACATGAAAGGCGTTTATTCTGCTTCAGAAATATATAATTCTTGCTTTACCTTTGTTGTACATATTGTCTGCTCGGTACCTAAAACAAAGTTTTATGGCTTTGCTGGTGGATCTTCTCGTTGAAACAAAAAATTGAGGCTACCTCTTCAAATATCTAATTCCGAAAAAGCTCGAGTAGATTATAATACAGCAAAGTTCCATAACAGGCTGCGATTAATATAAGAAACGACTTTGCTGATTGTTTGGGAAAATGGAAGAAAACACGAAATCTTTCATCAAATGAACTTTTCAACAATTTTGTGAAAATTTCCTTTATTTTCATGTGCAAATAACCTCATAATAATTCATCAATGAAATGAGAGTCTTCTGACAAAGTATATTTCAATTGATTGATTAAACCATGAGTGGGAAGTGATGATATTGACACAATCTATGAGTTCATGTTCAAAATTGCATTGAAAGAATCCTAGTTTAGAAACAGCTGAAATTTTGTATTCACTATCCCGAAATTGCCGGAATTTTAATATCTTACTTTCAACACTAGATTGGTAAATGGCGTATAAGCAAGTCCTAGGATATTTTTTCTCATTTTTCAGCTGTGGCCGGTAAATAAATAGGATTTGTGCAGTGGACGTCCGCCCTTGTGTGCTCCCATTAGCTGCTACAAATGGAAAAGCTCTCACTACACGATTCACACATTCCCAAAGAAGCTCCAGATAATCCGCATTATCTCCCAAAAAGTCCCGACATATTATATACTTCTACAATTCCATTAACGAGCGCCGAATCCTTTGTTTTTACTGAGATGAATCCAGTTCCGAAGTACAAAGTGAGAGAAAGACCAGGCGTGAAGTCAGCCTTGCAAATTTAAATGTTGACATTTTTTGGTTTTCCTGCTCTCTGTATCAAATCGTCAATGAGTTTTGACCAAATTATTAATCTCTCATTGGAGTAGAAGAGTAGGGATCCAATAACTTATTACCAAAACATTACCAAAACAGGTAACTCAAACAATTATTCTGAAAAAAACAATTGTTTTCTTGAATTTATTTGAATTTTTTTTCAGGGCTCTATAACAAAGAAATTATCTAACATGATCCCCAGTATCTCTATAAATGTTGTGTTCTAGAAGTTATAAGACGAAATAAAAAGTTTTCACTAAAGTAAATCACCAAAAAGGAGTTTTCCGTGTTGAAAATATCGCTTAATTTGAAAACCATCAGACATTGTCACTGAACACGGCTCTGAAATGATTGACTGAACGCTTCAAGTGCTTGGTTAAACGTTAGTAACAGAATTTTACATCTTTTCCTAACAGACCCTCGCTCAGTGAAGACGGTTGGGGTTCTTTATTTCAACAAAAACCAAATTGACATTCAAAATACATTTTTATAACAGGTCAATGACAATGCCAATATGCTTTGATTGTTGTTTCTCATTCACAAATGACGGGTTAGTCGGACGTGATCTGTGAAACCGGAGCTGGGTGAATATCTCGAGGTGGAGCCCGTCGACGAGGTTTGACAGTTGGGGTATTAAAGATATAACTGTTGGGCAAACGGGTTTGCATAAAAAGAGAAAATGGTACCATTCAATGGTACCAAATGCGGAAAAATGTCATTATGGTATAGATAAGGATTTCAAAACAGAATTAAATGATATAAATATAACCCTTTCAAATTAAATGAGTCAATTCTCATAGATGACAGGTGAAGGTTATGTTTTTAAAATTCATTTATATTGTAATTGATGTTATATTCTACAGTTTCGGCTTCTAATATGTGTGAATTCACTTTAATTGAATGGGTAGAGTAAAAGTAATACTGTATAACTCGCTCAGAAGATGACATAGGGTGTCGGAATAGTTGTTAGCAATGAATGTTGGTGTTGCGTAAATTTTGAAGTATTGTACCCATTCAATTTAATATTTTTCAGTTTTTCAGAAGGACTGAAGATAGTGCAGTACCAAAAGGAAGTAAGAATAGCAAAGAATATTACTGGAGTTTTTCCCAACACCAAATCGTTATTTTTAACACCTCGACACGTGTTGCGATCACCAAGTGATCATCTTCAAGAGGAAGATTAAACAGTTTGAACAGGTAAAAAATCTAGCGTATTATATACGGGGAACACCCCGTATATAACATCACATTATGATTCATTATCACTTTGTCAACAAATTCATATACTATTTCCCCATACCTATCTATTAGCGTTTAGAAGATATAAATTAATTTCGATATTTTTTTTACCAAACATGAACTTTTATAAAACAAGAAAACCACGTCAGTTTCCGTTTGAAACAGTTTATCTCGAAAACGGTTCAAAATAGAAATAGTATTATCTGAACAAAGTTAATCTAGATTTGGATATAGAGCTCAAAAATGTTGAAATATACAGGGTGTTCCATTTGAAAAAATCGAGTTCCACTCATTTTTTCATGAGATCAAAGTATCTGCATTTTTGAAGACCCTGTATGAGGCAAATGAAAATATGACTCGGAGTGAAGATCTTCATAGTATCACTCCACTCCGTTTCAAATTTGATCGTTTTAGTGCAGGAGAGTTCAAGATTATCAGCATTTATAAAAGCTCATGTTTGGGAAAAAAATATCGAAATTAATTTATATCTTCTAAACGGTAATAGATAGGAATAGGGAAATAGTATATGAATTTGTTGACAAAATGATAATAAATCATAATATGAATGTATATACGGGGTGTTCCATTTGAAAAATCAAAGAAGCCGCTACTTTGTAGTAGAATCGACAACGCCGCTTCGTCTGAAATATTTTAGGCGTGTAGGTCATATAGATTTATGCATACTGTGGAATTTTCAGGTTGATCCGTTAAATAGTTTGTCAGAAACGGCTAATTAACGCTCATCATGAAAAGCCCTGTATACTCACAGCTGACTTTAATAGTATTGGTGGTATTGTTTTGCTGCAGGAAGATTTGTTGGACTCTTTAATTGCTACGTCGTTGGGGCGATTTGAGATAATATTGGGTATAAAAAACACTTGTCAGTGCATGTTTTTTCGTTTCTACGGTCTTCTGGGAATACTTCTGTGTCCGATATTTCACTGAATCCTTCTGCCAATGATTTCGAGTCCTGGTTAGTTGTATTTCTGCTGACTTCGTGAGTGCCGTCCCTAAACACAACATCATTAATAGATTGATTTTCAGGCGTGTTAATACTCCTAATCTCCTTACATAGATGAAATTTACCACTTTTTGATATATTGTGACCATTTCGTTGGTAATTCGATCTCCTTAGAATGTTGTTACATTCAAGAACACAGGTAGATCATCCAGAATAGTAGTAATGCTCCAACTCATTCGAGAAAGTCACATAAAAGAGAGTTTTGTTTCAATTAGACAGTTAAATGAATTGTTAAAGGGCGAAAAACCATGTTATTTTTATAAAAATAGCTACCCTTCATATCTCAAAAAATAGAGCTGCTAGCAAATATCTGAGTACAGATTTGGGATCCGGTTAGAAAATGCAGCTGAATTCATTAAAAAACATTCCATGTAACAAAAATTCTGTTGTGCAGTGTTATCATAATGATTCAATGTTTCTGATTTCAACAAAATCGATACCCCTGTATGTTGTGATACATCCCAGCACATCAAACAAAACTCCCGATCGCACCTTCGCGTATAAATCGTCCTGAGAGGCAACAAGTCCGAGGGGCCATTTGTCTACCGGGATGAAAAATCCATTTCTGACGGACTTATTGATATCACCCCTGAGGGTTCGTGTAATATTCGAGAGCCGCAACTTATGATGGCACTTCGGCCGACACTTCAAAACACATCACTCAAAAAGTTTCCGCAGTCTCGCAAATAAACCGAGACGGTGGTATATGGAAAGCTGTCGCCTTGAATATTTCCCGTTTTATCAAGTTTGAAGCTCACGGGAAAAGCACAGATTTGGACAGTAGCTGAGTGCAATCTACCCTCCGGGGAGTTTATACCCTTACAGGACAAGTTATTGAATATTCTTGTCTATTCAGATCCGATATCGATATCCTTTTTATGTAGAGAATATCCTGTTGTGCCAGGAATTATTTATGAGGACGCGGTTTGGAATGGTTTGGCGTACAAATATTTAAAGAAACGGGTGGGTTTGCAAGCTGGAGATGGAGTTGTGTCAGAAATTCTGATGGGGGAGAATTTACGAATATGTATCATGTGTGACGAGCAATATGAAGTGGTTTGTGAAAAGATAGTGATAGTAATGAAACTTTGTTAACGTTTTGTTGATTTCTAATTCAGTATGAAGCCACAGAGAGACCACATTATATTTTTCTTCAATAGATAGTTTTTCTTTGGGATCACGATTGTTTCTCGAGTTCCCCAATTTAATTTACAAAATCACAACATTTTTGTGAAGGTATTTTGAGGTGTTTTAGGCGGAGGTGTTTCACCCCACTATGAAAGTTGCAATCCTGTGAGAAATTCAAATTCAGAGATATCGTAGGGAGAGAAGAAGGAGCAGTAAGTTTAAAAAGTTTAAAGGTATAAACGCTGGCAGGTAATGGATTGTAACGTCAAGAATTCTCGATAGATTTGATAATTCTCGTTGATGTTTCTACCTCGCCGTTGAACGGACTGTATATACCGAAGAAGGACGAATATGATCTTTCAAACAACCATAGTTTCTGTACAATTCAACGTATTCTTGATAATCATTCTGGTTCACATGTACTCGATTTAGCTCTTTTTGGTGACACTTTTCAGCCCTGTCCAAAAATTACGACCAAGGTGTCATTCGATTCGTATTTTTGCCTAGAAAGTTTAAGGAAAGGTCCGAAAACGCGCCGATAAAAATTANTTTTGTTCGAACATAGCTGCTAAGTAATTATATTTTTGAACTTTGCACTTACAATTTCGGTAATTATAGTGTGACCAACAAATTTAAGCAGAAGTTTGTTGAAAAACTTCATTATCGTGTGAAAAATCCCATAATCGTCTCTAGGTAGAAAAAAGTACATGTGAACTAGACTAAATATGGAATTACGATATCCAAAAGTGAAATTCATATAATTCTCTTTTTTGGAATGAGTCTGTAAATACTGATCTCCTACAGTTATCTATTTTTATATTTTCAATATGATAGAGGGCGGTGACACGACCTTTCAGCATCCATCAAACGGTTCCTAGTCAATATTACAATTCATTCAGATTGAAGTGTACAGATGAAAGTACATATCGATGATTATTATAAAGTTTCTGTTGGATGACGAGACTGCACCGGTAGATTAGGTCCTTTCTGAAAGGCAGATCATTTCAGGTCCGAGTTGAAGGAACTCTGTCTCCTGTCAGGGAAATCCAAGCTGGAGTGCCTCAAGGAGCTGTGCTGTCTCCACTACTGTACAGCCTTCACGTGAGCAACCTTCCAAGGTTCGATCACGTGAAGGGTTCCCTATACGTTGATGATACGGCTCTTCTCGCTTCTTCCATGGGACGGGGGTTGGCGGTCGTCTACATGCAACGCGCATTGGACGACCTCGAACGCTGGTACCTGGAATGGAAGATTCGGGTGATCCCAGGAAAAACTCAGGCGATAGATTTGGGGAGGCGCAACGTTTTTCCAGATACAAGAGTCACGAGTTCAGGCAGGGAGATCGAATGGCAAACGCGAGTCAAATACCTAGGTCTTTGGGTAGACCGCCCACTCACCTGGGTAAATCACATTGACTACATCAACTGATCAACCAAAAGTCCAAGCTCAGTCTTAGGAATAAGATCTTACTATATAACACGATGTTCAAGCCTGTCATTATGTATGCTTCAGGCGCTTGGGGACAAACCGTTCCGACAAACCTCTCCAAGTAGAGCAACATAAAGATTAACATTAAAAACATGGAAGAACAACATGTTATAGCATATTTACGGTAGTCAGATGAGTATGTTGCTTATATGTTGAGACTAAGGAGCGATTTTTAAAATACCCCAGGTAATCAGAGACAGAGTAAAAGCAGCCCTCCAATAGTAGTTGTTTGATGGATTGTTTGAATTTATTCATACTAAGATCTTTCAGCTTGACTGGTAAACAGTTATATAAGTTGTAATCCAAAGAAATTTTTGGGATTTAGCTAGGCGATATCGATTTGTACAGATCTTTTCAGCGTTTCTCGTACGGTACTGATGAATATTTGAACGTTTAGGTAAGGTACTCGCAATTCTGTGGATTTCTAGCAGAACATGAAAAATAAATAACGTTGGTACAGGCATGATACCTAGTTTTTTGAAAATTGGCTGAAACGGTTCCCGAAAACCTACATCTGCCAATATTTGAATGGCTCGCTTTTGTAACCTAAAGATATTGAGAGAACCAGGTGAGTTTCCCCAAAGAACAATCCCATAACCAATGTGAGAATGAAAAAGCGAATAATAAGTAATTTTTAATATATCGAAGCTGGTAATATTTTGAAGTTGTCGTAGAACATAAATAGTGCTGGATAACTTGCTCCTAAGCTGATTTGTATGTTGATGCCAAGATAAAGTATTGTCAAGTGTTATGCCAAGCAATTTTACGCTATCATTTGAGGGGCCTACAGTGGAGAATTCAAGACGTTAAGTCTTATTGGTATTTAATTTCAAATTATTTATTAGAAACTGAGTATTAGCATTATTTTCAATGTCTTCCGATATTTCTGTCAGTTTGTTGATACTATTTCCACTGTAGATTAAGGTGGTATCATCTGCATAAAGAATTGTTTTATTTGGCGCCATAAAATTGCAGAAATCATTTACGTAGATGATCAAAAGTAAGGGCCCAAGGATAGTTCCTTGAGGGACTCCATGTACTAGGAGATGTCTCCTAGTGATCTGTCCACCTTCCTGGAAAGGACAGGATGGACGATGACCTAGGAGGACAACTCCTCGAGAGAATGTTCATTGGATCATGTGTGGTCTAAGTACTGTGGCCCTACACTCACCCTCCCTACTCTACAGATATAGATATTGTATTGTATTGCAATAACTTATACAAATTTCTTCATACATGAGGATGATCGAAAGATATTTCTGAAATTCTCCCACATAATTTTCACCAAAACATCAAACTGATCTTTTTCTGTCCTCCGAATATTGTGAACATTGTTGATAGACTTATCACGCCCTAGTTGCAGTTTTGCTTTATTACAATACCCTGCTTCAATTCTTTTCATAATGATAATGAAGTCATATTCATGAAACTGAATACAGAAAAATTATGTACATTCACAGCTGAGTAACACTTTTTTTTCGGGATTTGTTCAGAAAGTCTTTTCCAAACCAAAATCAATAACAAAACAACCTCACCACGAAAAACCCAAATCAGCGAAAAACAAATCCATATCGGGAAGAAGCAAAATCCAATTTTCGTAATATGTTTATGATAGCGCAGGTGATTCTTGACAAATGATCCATATAAACGGTAAGATTCTGGCCTGCATGCGTTCTAGGTATATGGGTTATTGAATCGGCTTTTACGGCTATATCGACTGACCGGTCATATCATAACTCAGCCGGATGGGATTACCTCTTACGTGATTAGGGCTATCCGTCTTAGATATCGCCAGGGCACGTCAAAATCCACTGAAATATGGATACATACGTTTTGGTAATATTGATAAGGTGTATAGGTGGGGCTGAGTTATGGCTTCAAGTGGAGCGTAGGGTAGATTGATCGGGAATTGAAAGGGTGGATTGGGTTGCAATCCTCACGATAACTTTCTGACGTTTTTCCGGTTAACCCAAAGATTCGAAAGCGGTGGCATATTTTCCCAAAAAGGTTCAATATTATCATTTTTTGAGGTTCTTCAACGTTTTTGTTCGGACATAGCTGCTAAGTAATTATATTTTTGAACTTTGCACTTACAATTTCGGTAATTATAGTGTGACCAACAAATTTAAGCAGAAGTTTGTTGAAAAACTTCATTATCGTGTGAAAAATCCCATAATCGTCTCTAGGTCTATCTTAGTAGCTATTGATTTTTTTTTATGACATATGAAGCATGGGAACATGAAAAGACCCCCTTTTCCCTTTGAACGGTACAAGATATAAAAGTTGAAGAACATTTCGGTAAAGAAGTATCATTTCGAGTATTTTTTACAAGAAAGACAAGAAAGAGTGTTGCCGAAAAAAGGCTACGATTTTTTTTTTCAGAGAGGAGGTTTTTATGATACTTCGTGGTAAATCAGATCAGCCATTTTTGAGCAATTGGCAATTCTATACCTATTTGCTTTGAAAATCTATTCAAAAACATACTTCACTGTGAGATTTCCACTTGAAAGTTTATAAAACAGCGACACATGTTTTGCTATATAATATCATGTTCTGGCGTTCCAATATTGTTCATACAAATTATGTGTCGTGCTTTTGAAATAATTTGAATCATCATGAATACTACTACCTGGTAAATTTTCACGTGACAAATTCATTATACAAAATATTAACCTATCAAGGAACAACTGGAAAATGATAAAAACAATTTTTACCTGAGGTATCACTTTACCTAATTTTAAGATCTGTCCTATTTATCAATTTCCCCGTGGCAAACTATATTCAATAAAGGTGAATCAGAACAATATTTTGATCATTGAGTATTAATCCCAAATTTTCAGATATATTGTTGTCTGAAAATTCGAAAAAGTTGTGTTTTGAACCTTCTGAAGACGGAAAACTCTAACAGAGTGAGGTGAGTTCTCCCATATAATAATTTCGTAATTCAAATGAGAGTGGAAAAGAGCGTGATATGAAGATAGGTGGGTAGGAAAATTAAAAAAATGTTCAAGACGTCTCAACAGAAGAAGCTGAGTGGATAGTTTTTTGGATATAATATCAATATGGGTATTGAATTCTTTCGATAGCTGCACCGCCACCTGAAGAATTTTTATCGATATTTTTGGCCATTATCACCTTCCAAAATCAGTGAACATTATGATCAAGATGAAAAACTCTGATTGCCTCTACAGTATCATCCATAGTTACGCTGTATGTAAGCTTGTGTGTGAACTGAATTTTTTGACTTTGGGAGAACCAATTAACCAGACTGTTTTAATAAAAATATATCTGAAAGTAACATTGATTAGTAGCTCCAACATAATTTTTTTTTGATTTTTTTACATTTTACCCCTTTGCATTTTCATTTCTGTATATTTTTGTTTCTTTGTTTTTATTTTTCCATTTCAAAATGGTTTCTTTTTTGGTAATCTGTTTTCCATCTTTGTTTTAAGCGGTTTTTTTCTTAGAAATGTTTTAATCAATTTTTTTTATTTTTTCATTTTTTTTTTCAATATTGTTTCGTATGCTTTTTAACATGCTTTATATTAGCTTCACCTGTATGTATGTATGTTTGTAACTCTCTTTTTCTTTTCATATCGGGATCTAAATTTGACAGAATTATCGACACTATTGCTTGATCTATTCGCGGGCAGATGGCGTACGTAACCTCCTTGATATAATTCGAACTCACTCTACATGCGCGCCTGCTGCCTTTGGTTTGATAACTGATTTTCAGGCTCCCTCTCCGGAATCGAAAAATAGCAATGGTCATTTTTCTTAACAATATACGGCTAATTGATCCCAAAGTTTAGATAAAATAAATACTGTAATTGAATAAGTGTGAAACATTCAAGTAGGTGATTCCTCATCGGAAAAAAGATAGGATCTTCCACATAAAGAAACTTCATTGGAGCATCCCTTGTTAAGATACAGCCCCTTAAAGGGGGTACATAAAATTTGTATAACAATTTTTTTCACAAGCACTGAAACGGTTACAATATTGAAAATGACCTAACGATTTGTACTACCAAAAAGATGTGATGTCTGTCATCCATCTAAATGAAACACCTTCAAGGTTCATTTAATAACTACATTTTCCAATTTTAAAATACCAAATCACAGAGTCCTGTCCAAGGACGTCACAGATAACTTTTTATACAAGTATTATAGTCCAGGCACATTCCTACTGACATTACAAAAGACACTTAGCCAGTGATTTATTTGGTTTACCCCATGGTTGTAAGAGGTGGAAAACGCAACCCCTAAAATTTATTTTCAGTGTAACTTTTTGTCTTATTATTTATTTCCGATAGCCTGTTTCATTCTGAACAAAAAATGTTTCTTGGGTTTTTTGACCAAAATAAACCAGTTCGCAGCAAAAAATCATTTTACGAACAACTACAGAGATACATCGTCATAAATGCGAACTGGATTCATTGATATTTCGTAGTTAGCCCCTGCATTGAACGATTGAAGGGTAATAAACAAAACTAATTCATTATTAACAAAACACACAACATGTAGAAATCACAGTAAATGTTCAATATGTCTACCTTAAACATTACACATGCGTCTAGACGTCGGCGCATTGAGCCACGTATTCGCTCAAATATTCCTGGAGTCTGCATCGCGAACAGGAGTACGGTAAACCAAATGCTGTAAATGGACCCAAATAGAGAAATCGAGAGGATTGAGATCCGGGGATCCAGCGGGCCAGTTCTGTGGTCCTCGACCTATCTCCTGATTTGCACATGTTCCAGTTGAATGATGACGTGCTACTTGACTAAAATGGGCAGGAGTCCCATAATGCATAAAAAACATATACCTTCTGATGCCCAAAGGAATTTCCACCAGCAGTACTGGATGCACTTCTCTCAAAAATTGAACGTATGCCTCACCATTTAATCGAGGATGTGAAAAATGAGGCCCAATTGAATCATCCTCAATAACTCCGAGCCACACGTTAAGAGAAAACTGTTCTCGATGGTTAGTTTCGACAATAGCGTAAGGGCTTTCATCAGCCTAAATGTGGTAATTATGAAAATTAATAATCTTGTCCCATGAAAAACTGCATTGGTCTGTAAATTCTATCATCTTTGGAAAATCACAATTTCTTTTAATCATTTCCAGCACCCAATTGCAAAATTCAAGACGGTTAGGAAAGTCTCGCGGTAACAGTGACTGTACTCGTTGCAGATGGTAAAGGTATTAAAATTCGAAATACCGTCATATGATCAACATTTAGCTGGAAAGCAATCTTTCTAGTACTGGTAGTAGGTTGTTCCTCAATCAAATTAAGTACTGCTTCCTCAAGCTGTGGTATTAATACTTTTCGATGGCGACCACAATCCTGCGTTCTTTTGTTGAATGAACCATATTCTCGTAATCGTTGATGAAGTCGAGGAAATATTTTATGTGCAGGATGCTGCCGTTGAGGATACATTTCAGCATATCTTCTAGAAGCTTTCAACCCATTCCCCTGCGACAGACCGTAAACGTAATGCATATCAGCCATTTCCTCATTTGTGTATGACATTTTAATAACAAGTGAATTAATAAAGTAACAAATTAAGAACAGAACAACAACACACAATTAGTATTAATTCAATTTCGGAAATTCACAAACTGACAGCGTCATACCAATTTAATTGTTACTATCGACCTACTGGATAGATTAGTTTCGTATTTTCGCATTTATGACGATGTATCTCTGTGGTTGTTCGTAAAATAATTTTTTGCTGCGAACTGGTTCATTTTGGGCAAAAAATCAAGAGACATTTTAGTTTAAAATGAAACATGCTATCGGAAATGAATTTTTAAATGGTGAACAAATGATAAGACAAAAAGTTACATTGGAAATAAATTTTAGGGGTTGCGTTTTCCACCCCTTACAACCATGAGGTGAACCAAATAAATTTCTGGCTAAGTGTCTTTTTGGTAGTAGAAAACGCCAGGTTGATTTCAATATTGTAACTTTTATAGAGCTTGTGAAAAAAATTGTTATACAAATTTTTTGTACCCCATTTAAGGGATGCTCCAATGAAATTTCTTCATATGAAAAATCCTATTGTTTTCCGATGAGGAATCACCTCCTTGAATGTTTTACACTTATTTAGTTACACCCTGTATATTTTGATAAGACTAAAAAACACGCTTTCATGTCATGGATTTAATTTAATCCCAACCACAAAAATTTTGTTTGAATTGAAAGGGGTATATGTTTGAAATAGATTAAGTTTTTGGAAAGAAATTTTCTGCATCTACGAAAAGCTTTTTGCTCGAAAAGTAATCCTTCCAAAAAGTATAACCTCCTTCAATTTATAGAAGGAGAGATGCAGATATGATAATCCTTTCAAATTGCTATGAAACTGTAATAGAAATGCTGCAACCTTTCAAAATTATCACCCTTCTGAGGTAAAGTATTGTGATTCCAAGATAGTTGGTGATAAAAAGTTGTGAACATTTTTATATGGAGAAGCGAATTATTTTTGTTATGGAACACAAAAAGTTCTGGAATAAACTTCACGAATGTATTACCTGTGATTTCTTATGTGAAGTGGACATTTTCTCTGTCTGATAATTTTGGGAATTCTCATCAACAAAATTGATTCTGGAATCATTTAGAGTCTGCACTTGAAGTCCTGCCCTGGAAGATATCAATATTTTTCGATAAACAAGTGGTGGTATTTTTGCAAGTCATTTGCAGAATAACGGAAAGTTACAAATTTCAACGGTGGTTTTGTTCTGAACAAAGAAATGAACACAAACCATTTCTTCTCCAACAAACAACCCCGACTGACAGATGTGTGAAGATATTGAAAGCCGGTCATTTCCTTCGTGAACTGTAGCTGATAAATATCCATGAACAGAGTAATAACAACTAATATTGATTTAATCTTCTTCATCGTAAGCCGACCAAATCATCCGGAAAATTAAAATCCGCCTTTTCTAAAACCCCATTCCACGGCACATCATAATTTCATTTCTTCATAAGAAGCTATGCCTATCACGGGTTTGAAATAATGAGTATGAAATTAAAAAAATATTCAATAAAAAATTGGCTACTCATTGCCACTGGATCTTCATGGTACGAAAGTGACAGTCATTACCTATGTTGAAGTCGGTTCGCGTCGAAGAAAGAACCATCAACCGTTTTTTGCCGACTTCATGTTGATACTTTTTCATAGTACCATGACTTGTCATTTTTATGTTTGATGTAGGCTGCAAAAGATACATAAATACCACCTTCAACAACAGAGAAAAAATGAATTTCATGTTTCTAAAACTGAATGATGAATATTGCATTCAGAAACCTGCTTATTTTTGAAGTCGCCTACTACTTGGGAGACCTTTTGATAATTTTTCACATATATAGCCCCCTTTACGTGGTTAACCGAACTACCCCGACCTGGATACCGGCGTAAATAAAGGGGGCCACTTATTCATCACTTTTTTAGACACTCCACATTTCAATTTCAATACGACACAACACAAAACGGAGCCCCACGATAGCACATGGCTTCCGCGTACCTTCTTTGTGGACGGACGTTATCAGCACGTCCGTCCCCTACCACGGCCACCACGGCTAGTTTAATTTCTAATATCATCAATGACTCGACCAAGTTTTTGTTACAGATATTTTGTGTTCTGTCATAATGTTTCAGATATGAGGATTGGAAGTTTCGTCCGATAAAAAGTTATGAAATGGTACAGAATATTCCACAGTATCTCAAAATTTTCTGGAATGCTGTGGAATGTTCAAAAATAGTCTGTAACGTTCAATAAGAGAGCCAGCCGTGCAAAAATCCGTTTGAGAAGTTTTGAATTAATCGCGTTCATATCCACAAATTTACATACAATCACGATATGTGTTATATATCACATATGTATTGAAACTGTACAGGAACTGAAATAGTACCATTGGAGAAGAATTAATTTCTCTTTTTGCCTCTCTTTATTTTTGGTGTAGAGTTGTCTCAACACATTGAATGACGTTTTACACAGATGACTTACATGCTTCGTGAATCTCAAGTCTGTATCTAACCACAAGCCCAGATTCTTACAAAAGGGATGTTATTGTTGACACGGATCTACAATCACTTACACACAATATTTATTTTACTTTTCCAATAACATGAACTGGTATTTCTTCGGATTGTTAGTAAGATTATGTGCACAGGATTCATCATATAGAATATAGAGTTTTAATGTTTCTGTTAATATTTTCATTAGCGAGAGTAACTATACAATTGAGTATTATCGGCGTAGTGATGTATTTTACCAAAACTAATAGATTCATGTAAGTCACTAACATAAATTGCAAAGAGGAGCGGTCCCAGGACTGAACCTTGCCTCATTCCCAGGCGCTCCACAGCGATGTTTAATCAAAGTTCCTCCTACAATGCGGCAAAGTTGTATAACACCATCCCCACAGAATTTAAAGAAAGTTCAATGAGAATCTTTAAGGAAAGGTTGAAAAACATGTTTCTTACACGACAGTGATAGGACACGACATATGCAAAAAGATTTTGTCAGTTTCTCACATATCCGAATATTATGCGAGACTGCAGTAGACTAAGGTGTTGAAGACACCATCCTGGCACACCATGATGAACCCCTCAGTTTCCGACTCCAGCCCACTCGACCTGAGGAAAGCGAAAGTCAGGCGCTTTGATAAGACAAGGTCTCCAATGTTATTGAAGAAGGCCCCATGCATTGGCTTATCCTTGTGTTTCCGTAGAAGTGAGGTGATCTCTGCGGCTTTGATATGAGCTTTTTGCTGAACGGGTTCCAACTCGGTGACAGAGTTGTGGTCACCTCGTTCAGTGTCGAAAACTAAACTGAGTTCATCAGCTGCTCGGGCAGCTGCCCTGAAGAGAAATGCTCCAATTGCTGCTCTCTCATGGTCACGGACCATGCAGAGAAGGGGATCCGAACTCCTGACGGCTTTACAGGCTATATCCAGTACCATTCTGTCATGTAGGCACTCCAAACTCAAAAGTCCACAGCCTTCCTATTGTCGGGGGAGTACTTCTTCTTTTTCTTATTATTATAATCATTACCATCTCTCCAGATTTTTTTTCATCGAGATCTATTTTGTACGTTCTTCATTTGTACATACATGTTGAGCCTCACCTACTTGTGTTTTTTATATCTTTATTATTATATGTTTTTTGTATTATAAGCGTAATCTATATTTCGAACGGTATCATATATTTTGTTTTGTATTTGTTAATATTATTGTTCAAGTAGTAGGTAATATCCTTTTTCAAGTAGTGGGAGTGTGAAGGATCAAGAATTTCAGTTTTTTGAAGGAAGAAATGGGCGACTCTTTCTGAAAATATTTTACAAATACTCGGAAGTATATTACAATTGTCTTCCTGCAGCTTTCCTTTCTGACATACCATATCAAATATGCGACTGAACTAGGTGTAGAAAATTCCACAGTACTTTCAGGCAGTGGATTTAAAATTGTTGTTTTCAGACAAATTCTTCTAGTTCCAAATTCTTCCTACCCTTTACATGAATCACCCGCATTACTAGAAACAATGCGTCGTCCGACATTTGCCGGCCCTTTATGGAAATCCTCACTGTCATTCAGTTTCCTCAGAAATGAGCAGTCCAGCGTCGCATGCATCCTGATTAGCAAGCGAGAAAATATAGACGGGGAGAAAAGTGAAAAAGCGACCAGGGTCGCTGTTTGACAGAAGTCAGGTGTACGTAGTTTGTTAACCAAATGAGTTGAATGAATAGTATAGAATAGTTTAATAACTACGTTACATTTTTATGTTTGTAGCAAGTCAAGTGTATAGGTTTTTTCAAATAAACATATAAAACAAAGAAGTAAATTGTAAACATGCAACAATATTGAGAAACGCTGGGATTGCCTACGTACATATACAGCGTGACTCACGGTCGATGGTAGGTTAGACGTTTCTGGAAAACGCAAAGCATGGTTTTTCTGAAAATTTCACCTCTTAGTATATATAATGTATAGAACAATAGAAAAGAAGATGCTAGCAGTTTTGAGCAATACATGTCACAATTTTTTCAAGGTTATGTACTGTTTAGGTACTCACAAGAACTCTTTTGTTTAGATTTCTTGCTTTACAGATAGTAGAGAAAGAAACGATTCACTGCCATAGAACTAGTATCTACTAGAATATTGTGTGTGGGAAGAGATTTTACCATGCCATTACTTGAAGCAGGGGTGCCACAAGGTGCAGTTTGTTCGCACCACCTCTTCTCGGTATACACAGTAGACGTGCCTAAGCCTGAAAATAACTTTAACAAGTTGGTACTCTACGCGGACGATACAGCTCTACTGGCGAGATGAACCAGTCTGAAGCACGAGTTTTGTACTTTCTGTATTTTACGTTTATACTGCTCACTCAAATATGGTCCATAGACAGTATTAGCATAATTGAAATGTGATAAAATCAGTGCTTCACATAATACTAATTTCAATTTTAGTGGAAGATACTGCCTAACTCCATATATCAATTTTAAAAAATAATATGCTCGTCGTATTAAGTGTGGTCACTGAGAGTGTGGTCAAGGATGACTCTAAGATTTTTCGCTTTTTTCTTCAACTCGATATTCACGCCATTGATTGATATGTTCAGGGACTTTGAAATATCAGATCGTTTGGACTTTGGTCCAAATAATAGAACATTAGATTTTTGAGAGTTTAGGAGTAAACAGTGTTATTATCTATGTCTTTATTAAGTATCATGCAAGATACTTAATAAACTGTAATAAATTTGGATGTCATCCGCATAGAAGTGCACCTTGCAGTGAATAATTTTTTTTATAAAATTGAAGGAGTAAAGAGCAAACAGGATCGGCCCAACTATAGAGCCTTGTGGCACTCCGCGTTGAAGAGATAGGGGAGATGGGAAAGTTCCATCAAACGTAACTCTTTGATTTCTTCCATTAAGATAATTGGCAAGCAAGGTGATAGCTGAATTTGACAGACAAACGTATTGTAAAATTGATATCAATAAATCGTGGTTTATAGTGTCAAAGGCTATGCTGGAGTCAAAATGTACCAGAGCTGTACAATGTCCTCTATCTGAAGCTCTGACAATGTCATCTATAACATGCAGCAATGCTGTAGTGCAACTGGATCCCTTCCGAAAACCACTGAACCGATGGTAAAATGTTGAATTCAGAAATGTGCTCCAGTAGTTGGCTTTCTCTAGTATTTTAGATACAGCCGGAAGTACACTAATGGGTCGTAAGTCTTTGAACTCAGTGCGAATATTTTTTTTGTAACACTTCCACAACAGCACTGCCCCACATTTCAGGAAAAACATTTTCAATTAGGCAGAAGTTTATTATGTAAGTAATGCACTCAACAATATGCGGACAACATATTTTTATAGGCATTATATTCAAATCAGCACAACCCGTTGCATTTGTTTCATTATCACTTATTGTTTGAAAAGCAAAAATATCATTCACTTCTTTGAAACAGAATTTTGAGGTAGGTGAACAGTTAGTTTTGTAATATTCAAGTAAGTTTGGTGGAGGTTCCATTATTGGTATATAATTAACAAAAAAATCATTGACCTCATCAAAACTTTTCAGATAATCTGGAATACTTTTCTCCTTATCTAAAATTATTTTATTGTGTTTCAGGGTACGCCACATTTTTTTCCAGTCATTTTGTTGAAACTGATGAGTAAAAATGCCTTATTTTCCCTTTCTATTGCTTTATTTACATGATTTCGCATATCTTTGTTAAATCAAAAAGTAGCCTCTGACTTTGTCTTTCTATATTTCAGCAGAGCCTTATCTCTTGTTTTCATCATATCTCTTATTGGATATTACTGGAGT